>CAUYRT010050730.1:0-60785 GCA_963574885.1 Lepilemur ruficaudatus | reverse complement strand
GTCCCACCAACAGTGTAAGAGTGTCCCTATCTCTCCACATCCTCGCCAGCATTTGTTGTTTTGGGATTTTTTGATAGAGGCCAGTCTCACTGGGGTTAGGTGGTATCTCATTGTGGTTTTGATTTGCATTTCTCTAATGATCAGAGATGATGAACATTTTTTTATATGTTTTTTGGGCATTATTCTGTCTTCTTTGGAAAAGTTTCTGTTCATCTCCTTTGCCCATTTATAAATGGGGTTTTTTGATTTTTTTCTTGTTAATTCTTTTGAGTTCTAGGTAGATTCTTGTTATCAGACCTTTGTCGGAGGTGTAAAGAGCAAATATTTTCTTCCATTCTGTGGGTTGTCTATTTGCTCTAGTGATAGTTTCTTTAGCTGTGCAGAAGCTTTTTAATTTGATCAGATCCCATTTGTTTATTTTTGTAGCTGCATTGATTGCTTTGGGTGTCTTCTTCAAGAACTCTTTGCCTAGACCAATGTCTGAGAGGGTCTTCCCAACATCCTCTTCTAGGATTCTTAAGGTTTCCTGCCTTAGGTTTAGGTCTGTTAACCATCTTGAGTGTATTTTTTTGAGAGGTGAGAGGTAGGGATCCAGTTTCATTTTTCTGCAAGTAGCTATCCAGTTTTCCCAGCACCATTTATTGAAAAGAGATTCTTTTCCCCGATGTATATTTCTGTCTGGTTTATCAAAGATTAGGTTACCATATGCAGATGGTTTTATCTCTGGATTAATAGTAAGTGATAGAATCAAGATTCAGTCTATAAATTTATGGCACAGTAATGCCTGAATATTCATCAATATTTGCTGCTTTACACTAATAGGAGGGAGTTATTCCTGATAACTGCTTTTCAGTTCCATGCTCCACACACAGCCACCTACAAATTCCTTTAGATATCATTGGATTTGAAAATAATAACAAAAACATCTAGGCTTATGGATGCTATTGGTAGTGTTAATTACATTTGATTATTTGATTCTTTCCTAATTACTGTGAGATAGGTACTGACATTTTTCCATTTACTGATGATGAAAATTGAGGTGTATAGTAATCAAACCATTTCTTCAGGGTCTTGCACCTAGTCAGTGGAAGAACTTAGATTTAAACCATAAATTCCTTAGATTCCAAAACATGTTCACTTAGGCACTGGATTATACCACTTCCCACAAAAAAAGTTTATTAACAACTTATTATGTGCCATGCATGGTACTAACAACTCTGCATATATTATTTAATTTAATCTTTACAAGAAATCTAAGAAGTAGGGAGAGTACCATTGTCCCTGTTCTACAAAAAGAGGTTAAATAAGTTTTCCAATGTCACACAGTTGATTAGTGGCATAGTTGGGTTTTAAACCTATGTCTTTGTGATTCCAGTGGCTAAAATCTTAATCTCCATTCTACGTTTTTTCTAAGCAACTAACCTGAAGCCATAGAGCTACTAAGAGTCAGAATAGAGAGAGAAATATTTTTAACTCTGTTAATATAGTTAGACAAGATGGTAGTGTGGAAGGAAAAGGCCTGTGTCTTAGCACCAGTTAGATTTGTGCTCTAATTCTCATTTTTCACGTGATGCCTTTGAACGTTTACTTATTTTCACTGAGTTCAATTCTCCCTTGAAATGAGCATAATAATAAGTAGGTGGCAAGACCATCATAGGGATTAGAGTATATACATAATATTTGTGGCATGTAGTAGAAGGCCAATAAATTGTAACAATTTCTATTACATTTTCACTTATCCATCTTTTGTATAAAGATCTCTATTAAAGTTCACTTACAAAATGGAAAAAAAATTTGGACTAGCCATACAATACTCATTGTTTACACTATGATAAACATTAAACAATAATTAACTGGTCAGTGCTATGATGATTCGGATTCTATAATGTGCTTTATATTTAGGTTGGTGCAAAAGTAATTGCAATTTGGGGCCATGAATTTTAAATCATTATAACTAGGCTCAAACACATCTTTATTAATAGAAATAGGAGCCATTACAATCAACACGTTATTGCCAAAGAGAAGTAAGTTTGTTTATTCCTGTAGTGTAAAAATTCATGCTTCAGGATTCAGTGAACTCTTGGAAAGCATTTTATGCATCCTACTGGTTGTGGAAACATTTTCCCTGCAAAAAGTTGTCGAGATGCTTGAAGAAGTTATAGTTGGTTGGCTGATGAGAGGTTAGGTGAGTACAATGGGTGGATGAGGCAAAACGTCGTAGTCAAACTCATTTAACTTTTGAAGCATTGATTGTGCAACAGATGGTCAGGCTGTGGTCTGGAGAATAATTGGGCCTTTTCTGTTGACCAATGCCAGCTGCAGGCATTGGCATTTTTGGCGTATCTTATCAATTTGCTGAGCATACTTCTCAGATGCAATGGTTTCACCGGGATTCAGAAAGCTGGAGTGGATTAGACGGCAGCAGACCACCAAACAGTGACCATGACCTTTTTTTGGTGCACATTTGGCTTTGGGAAGTGCTTTGGAGCCTCTTGACAGTCCAATCACTGAGCTGGTTGTCACATAAAATCCACTTTTCAGCCCACATCACAATCCGATCTAGAAATGGTTCATTGTTCTTGCATACAATAAGAGAAGACAACACTTCACACAATTTTTTTTTTTGATTTTTGGTCAGCTCATGAGGCACCCACTTATCAAGCTTTTTCACCTTTCCAATTTGCTTCAAATGCTGAACAACCATAGAATGGTCGACACTGAGTTCTTTGGCAACTTCTTGTGTAGTTGTAAGAGGATCAGCTTTGATGATGGCTCTCAGTTGGTCGTTGTCAACTTCCGATGGCCGGCCACTGTGCTCCTCATCTTCAAGGCTCTCGTCTCCTTTGTAAAACTTCCTGAACCACCACTGCACTGTACGTTTGTTAGCAATTCTTGGGCCAAATGCATTGTTGATGTCGCAAGTTGTCTCTGCTGCTTTATGATCCATTTTGAATTCAAATAAGAAAAATTGCTCCAATTTGCCTTTTGTCTAACATCATTTCCATAGTCTAAAATAAACATAAACAGCAAGTAATAAGTCATTAACAAAAAAAGCAAAAAATGCACATTAAAATGATGTATAACATAACCACATTTATTTAAAAACGTATTCCAATGTCAAATGGCAAATGTCAACAATGCTAAATCTGCAATTACTTTTGCACCAACCTGATAATATTTATTGTGTAACTAAAGATGCAGCCACTGGTAAAGCCCAACAGCCATGTCTTTACAATAATACTCTAGATCTAAGAAGATAATTTTCTGCAAACTAAATCACATGGAAAAAAATACTTTTCCAGTATAAGTTATGAAAAAATGCCCTTGTGTGTCCGTATGTATGTGTGTATTTCATTTTGGCAATATCACTGTCTTCTTCATGACACTGCCTTGGCCCTAATTATATACCTCATGTACTAAAGGGGACTCACTTCATATAAGCCTGTAACCCTGATGGCTTTCACAGTGGGAAGAGCTTATTAACTTAAATTGATCACCTTATTATTTTTGACATGTTTAATTTCTCCCATTAATTACATTTTTCATAGATGTGAAACATGTTTTGTTGGGTGATAATTTTATGAGCATTCAATATCTGTTTTTCCATTTCTCAGCAGATGCATATTAGAAGAAAATGTCAATACCATGTCATCTCTAGCTCAGATTTGTAGGCAACAAAGCTCTATGAATGGGAATTTTACGATCTGGCAGGTAGAATAAACTTCCATAGCAAATAAATCTAGAAGTGTTACTTGGTAGAGCTCCCCAGTCTCTGTAGCTTAAAGAGATTCTCAGGGAAGAGGAAATGCCCCTTGTTTTCCAGTAGGGCCATCATTAGCTTGTATTCTCATTGTGATTCTCCTTTTACTTCCCTGCAGTGTTCCTGAAACTGGAAAGGAGGAATAGCTTCTTGTCAGAAATGGTTTAGGGTCTTCTGTTATAGAAATAATTATCTGCAGATCTTAAGATCTACTTCTCCACAAGTGAGAAAATTAGCAGGTGGGTTGTGGAATTGAAGAGAGACCACAAAAATTTTGGCTGAGAGTATTGTTTTACAAATTTACCTAAATCATAGTTTTTAGCTTAATCAAAATAACTTACTCTCTTTTTTCCCCTTAGCAAGAGGTAAGAACAAAGACTAATTCCAATCACCTTTTCCCTTTCCTAGCAGTTCACAACTTGGTTAACTTAATTGAAATAATTAGTTTTAAATTTGGGATTAGACTATTGCAGAAAGCCTAGATTAGGGAGACGTTCTTTTAGTGATCTATTACTCTAGTGTGTGCATTGTCTTATGCTGGATGCTACATGTAGAAGACAGGACATTTATTGAGGGATACTTTAATATATGACGTTTGGCCCTGAAAATGATGAAAATTCTATTTTAATATGTGTTTACACAAATTATCTCATAAATAAATAAAATTTGACATTGACCATTTGGATGAAAGTTGGACTATTGTTCAGTATGATATAGCAGAAGAGAATCCCATAGCCACTCCTGCCTTTTTCTACCCAGAATAAAACATTAATTCCTTGATTTTCTATTACAATAGTCATTTGCCTGTTCTGGTGTTTTACAAATTGCGCCTTACAATTTGAATTGACCTCTGCTTAATACGGCTTTCACTCCTGAGAGCTGCAATTATGACTGTGTCCTCAGGTGCTTTCCTTGTTTAGAACTGTAACTCAATTTGTCCCTACAATATGTCTTCTGTGTTGAGACAAGATAAATGTAAGGAGGAAGAGCAGAAGGGTTTCCTAACTTCTGGTAATAGCTGGAATAATTTTGAAGAAGGATTTCTGAAGTAACTAATTTTCCATGTAATCCTGATAAACTGTGTCTTTCAAAGCCTAAAAAATTTAAGACTACCTCCTTTCTCTGGGCAGCGTTGTATTCTGATTATTTTTATCACAAACATAAGGAAAACTGCAAAATACCAAGAGCCAGCCCAGTCAAAGAATTTCAGACCCCCTTCAGTCTAGATCCAATTCTGTGACGAGTTGATTCTAGATATTATCCACACTGCTCTTGCCCACTCTCAGTCTAAAGTTGGGATTGTTCAAGATCTCAAAAGTCTCTGTACTCCACAAAAAGTGTCACACATTCCCTGATTAAGAAGAAAATTCATTTATTCATCTATCTCTCCATCCATCCACCCATTCATCCAATGTTATGCTCCTTTACTTGCCTGGCTTTTTTCTATATACTGAGGAAACAATAAGAAAAGAAAAGAAATAAATAGATAAATAAAGCCATTGCCATCATGGAGCCTACAGTGTACTGGGAAGAAACAAACTGTAAATACGTAAGTGCTTATGTCAGTATTTATGGAGTAAATGCAATGAAGAAAATGAAGCCAGTTAAGGGGATGGGACACACTGGGAAGTGCCATTTTAGCCATTGGGGTCAGGGAAGAAGGTGATATCTGACCTGAGATCTGAAGGAAGTGAAGTGGAAGTTTACAGAGATCATTCAAGTGTTTAACTTCAGTCATACAGAGCTTTGCTAACTCTAGGTGTGATCTGATGACCACTGGCAAAAGCATCACCCAGGAGCTTGTTAGAGATACAGAACTTCAGGCCCCACTCTAGACCTCCTGAATCAAAATCTGCATTTTAACAATATTGCCAGGTAATCCGTGTGCACATTAATGTTTGAAAGAGCCTAATGCTATAAATAATAAGTTAGTAGCCAAGTAGGACAAAAACCAAATCTAATTTCTAGCTTCTTTTTATGCCCTATTCTTCCATATAATTTTATATTGTATATGTACATATACAATGTACTGTTAGTCTAAAATAGACTAAAAGAAGACCATATTATATGGATCCTTTTTGAATTCCATAGCAAACATATTTTTTCGAGATGCTAAGAAAAAGTTCATATTTATCGAAATGCCAGAGCTGTCACTAGCGACATTGAACCTACTCAAGTACATTGCATTATGCTCTAGAATAGAGTCTGGAGTTTGACAGCAGGTGCTGAGCTGCTTTCACAGATAAGGGAGAGGACTTTTCCTCCTGCTCCAGGTTCCAGGCACAGAGACAGGTAAGACAGCAGCAGTGACAGATGAGATGGCGACCAACGCATCTGCTGAGTGCTCTCCCCAGCTCCACATCAAGCCAGAGCCAGGCAGTGTGCAAGCTCCTGCACCCCTGGCTGAGAGCCCCACTTGCCCCTGCCTCAGCCTATAGCAGCCCTCTGTTCACCCCAGAGCACTTACCCCACTACCCTGCCCAACTCTTCTTCATCCATCCTGAAGAGCAAAACCCTCTGCTTATGGCACACTTAAATAATCATTTCTCTCCCTCTGTTCACAGGGTGCTAAGAATTTGAAGCAGAATGACTCACCTTCAGGTGTAAAGAAACACCATTTACATGCACTTATTACTGCCCTAGTTATCACTATATTTATAAAATTGCCTCAGAAAAATAAAATAGCATTTAACAAAAATAAGGCTTGCATGCTAATTTATGAAAAAACAACAATATGTCATCCTTTTCTTTTATCATTCTCTGTTCTTCTGAAATAATTTCCCCAAATACTTTTCTCTAGGGTGTCTTTTTTTCTCCCCGGAAATATACCAGAGGGCATCTTACCAGCTCATTCTTTCTTTATACAACTCTATAGATTTCTAACCCATAAACACAATACTAAAGGCTGTCATGATGGTGTATTGAGGCTACATTCATATTAGGAGTTTGGCAAAATGCCAGATCATTTACCAGAGCCTCCAAGTGTTCATTCGTGTGAAAAAAAAAGTTACTCAAATGTTTCTAGTATGCACATGGGAAGAAAGGCAAATTACAGTAAATTTTTCTCTATATATAACAATGCCTTTCCCTGAAAATATGTCTAAGGATTTGTATATCACTCTATTATATAAGCATTTCATTTACAATGCTCTAATTTATTTATCTCTCAGAAATTCTAAATGAATGATTTTTATTGCCCACTGAAGTATTCTGAAAAGGAAAAGCACACATACAACTGAAGAAGATGATGCAGTACCTGAGAAAGATAAGTCACAGGTGCCATCAGAGACAATGGCTGATAGTCTTCGTCACCAGACTTTGATTCCTATAGTTTTTTCCTGCCAGGTATTCTGTGAAATACATATTCATTGTTTACACCTTGATTCTCTATTGTTAAGTTTCTGCTCTGTGCCTGACAAGTCAGCAGCAGATAGGCCCCTCCATGAGGGTGTTATGTTTGTCCCTTTAGCAACTGAGTAGATAACAATTTGTTATGGTGACACTTCCTTGGGTAAAAGTGCTAGACTGTTAGGAACCCCCCAAATCAATATGAGCAAAAACCAATGTTGCTAAATTTCTCATACTGTGATTCTTTACCACTGTCCCAGGGCAATCTAAGACCTCTGTGACTCGCAGAATTGGAACAAGATTGCAACATGCTTTAAAGTCAAGCTAGCCTCTGGATGATATTCTTTTCTTCATTATTTATTATTAACATTGTTTTGATTATATTATTTATATGATTCCTAATTCCAAAACATTCACAATATGATAAAACACATATATAATTAGACTATTAAAATTGGAGGGAATAGAGACTTATAGCATCCAAAGTGACAATTCTTAAGCTTCTAGGCATGTTTGATGAAAGCTATGAATCTTCTCCCTAGAAAAACACAGATGTGCACATTTTGAAAGGAAAACACAAAGTCATTGAAAAACTCCTAAAAATGTTTGCTTGAAGAGAATAAATGGTTTCATGCCAAAACTTGAGGTTGCAAACTCAACTGCCTAGGAGACCAGGAGGTAGCAGAGTAAAATGGGCTGGAGGAATAAAGTGAGAAGGCGTGAAGCCTGGGGGGAACCAGACCAGAACCCCTCTAAGCAGAGCAGCTGTCCAGCAGCCACTCAGTTCCTGCCTTCTATTAACAGGTGGCAATGTGGGCTCAGTGCTGCTGCCAAAGCTTCCAATTTCGTAAGAGAAAACTCAAGTCTAGATTTTGTTGTAAAGTATCTCAATACTTAAGCTTTAGCAGCTAATTCGAATTTGTTTCAAATGCTATGCAGGAAAAAAAAAAAACCAAACAAGCCAACAAGGTAAAATAACCATATGGTGGCTAAATGACATATGTCTGAAGCATAAGTATCCTGTGCTATTTAAAAGGAGAGTTCTATTATTCTTGTAGGTACTCAGTAGAAAAAGCTGGTATTTCCTCATAGAAAATTAACTGGCTGAAATATTCTTGCACTTCACTTTCACTAGTTGAAAACTATAGGAGTACCTTAAGATAAAGCCAAGACTTCCCTCAGGAAGCAGTCTTGGATCTGCTTAAAGATATAAGTGTACATCATTAAAACAACATTTACCATAAGGGAGAAAATTTTGGCCTAAAAATTCCTGACTACAGTAGCTATAAATCAGTGGCTTCGACCTTTAAAAGACCTTAGTGTAGCTACCACAGCACATTTGTTCTTCAACAAACTTTATGCTGATTGACTAACCAAGATCATACTAGCTGCAAAATGTTCCCTCAGATGACTCTATGAATTGAACCATGAAATGGAGTTATTTGCAATTGTCCATGGAAGTGATAAAGAGCATCTGCATAAAACAATCATTTTGCTTCTATCACTAAAGGCAACGGTAAAGGTTTTATCTGCTTGACTTGAAGAAAATTACTAAGTAAATCTAATATGACTATATTTTTCAGCAATTGTTCCATTCCTCTTCCAAATAGGTAGGTGCCCTTGATGGTGTGGATCAAACCATCTTCTGAGAGTTCCCTGAAACATAGCAGGAAGAAAGCCTCAATTCTGTTCAAAGTTCATTGGTATAGATAAACTACAAAATAAACTACTGAACAGTTTCCTATTAAACCAATGTATGCCTGTGTCCCTAAATGCTATACACAACATTCTCATCTATATTTACTAAATTAACAACCGCCACAAAGTAGGATGATCAAAAAGAAATTCAAATTAAGGAAATGCAAGAAACAGCTACTGAGTATCAAGTTAGGGTAAAAATAATGAGCTAAGATATTTTATTGAAAAAAGAAATGTAAAAAGTCAAATATATTTGCAAAGCATGGGATCGCTGCAATATTCAAAACTGAAGAATATTTATTAGGAAGAATCAGATTCTACCCATTATCTTAGATGCAAAATTGAAAGTCTCCTAGTATGAATATTATTCTCTCAGAGGAAGCTACTGCTTTGAAAATCTTGTCATTACTAATGAAGTGAGTTCAATGCTCCTAGGTATTCTAATTTAAGTGGTAAGATTAGCTTTCTCAGATACAAACCCAGATTCTCACATTAACCTAAAGTGGCATCTGGATAAGAGATGGAAACTGTTTTGAGCAAACAAATGCAGTATTTGATTGGATCTTAGTGATTTTACTCAGTCCAGCCCAAATAAAAGTGAATCTGGTTCACAGAACACTGTACAGAGATTGGCAAATGTATATTTTCAAATGACAACATTTTAAAACTTAATGAAACTGTATCCACTTCAATGAAGCAATTTTATTCATGCAACAAATATTTACTAAATTCTTACGATTTGCCAGCACTGTTCTTGCTTATACACCCAGATACATAGATACACACAGCACTCTCACATACACACACACACACACACACACACACACACACACCGGATAGTAATAAATTCTATGAAGAAAAGCAAAACAGGTAAAAGAGTTGATAGGAACATTTGTGAGGAGTGCCACCTTAGGGAGGGTGTAGATGGTTGGGGAAGGCCTCTTTGGTGTCTCTGATGAGACATTAGATCAGGAACTAGAATGAAATAAACACATGAATCATGGCGTTGTCTCTGAGAAAAGCATGGTAAACCAAGGGACTATCAAAGACAAAGGTCCTAAAGCCGAGTATGTGTGGTGTGACTGAAGGACAGCATCAAGGCCAGTGTGATGAGAGCCCAGTGATCAAGGGAAAATGAGGTAGAAGATGAAGTCAGACAGATAGCAGGAGCCAAAACATGTAGGCTGTGGGGTGGTCTTAAATTTTACAATAAATGAGATGAAAAGCGTTTAGAGGATCTTGAACTGAGGAATTATATAGTATGATCTTTATATGAAAGCAAGAATCAGGCCACTGTGAGGATAGCAAGTTGTAGGGGGCAAAAGTGAAGCAGACAGGTCAGTTAGAGGCAACTGCCATGATTTTAAAAAGAAAAAAGAGTTGCTTGGAATAGGGTGGTAATTGTTTAAGTAGTGAATATGGATATATTTCAAAAGTAGAAGAAACAGAATTTGCTGGATTGGATTTAGGAGTGGAAGAGAAAGAGGAGACAGTGATGACTCCAAAGTTTTGACCTGAGCACCATCAAGTAGGCTAGAGTTGCTACTTTCTGAATTGAGGAAGACTACAGTAGGACCAGTGGCAAAAATAAAAAATTTTACCTTGAACATCTTATATTGAAATGCTTATTAAAACTCCAAGGGGAGATGTCAGAAGATAATTGTATATATGGATCTAGCATTCATGAGTCTATAACTCTGAGAGTTGTGGCATTTATATGTCATCTGAGACCAGGGGATGACACGAGAAGCCCTAGACAATAAATGTTGATAGGAAATAAAAGAAGACTCAAAGCACTGAGCCCTATGACATTCCATTATTTAGAATTTAAGGAGATAAAAAGTAACTAGAAAAAAAGCAACTCTAACGAAGCATACATTGAGGTAGAAAGAGATCGTGGTTCTGAAGGGCAATTAAAGACAGAGTTGCTTCAAGAAGTGGAGTGACCAGCTGTGCCAAATCCTGCTGACGGGCTGGGTAAGATGAGTACTGAGACACAGCCATGGGCTTTGACAAATGGAAGGCAGCTGAGGCTAAAAAGAAAGCAGTTTTAGAAAAGGGATGGGGAAAAAACCTTATGTGGAGTGAGTTCAAGACAAAATGAGAGAAGAAATAAAAAAAGAGAATATTCAGAGTTTAGCTATAAATATAGAGAGGCAGTAAGTAGAAAGGAAAGTGAGAGCAAATGAGTTTGTTTGCTCTATTTGTTTTTTGTTTTGTTTTTAAAAGAGAATTTTCAATAAATAATGAAAATGATAGTGCAGAAAAGAAAAGGAGAAATAGCTGAGAGATTTTGTGCATACTAATTGACTGGAAAGTGGATCAAGTGCACAATTATTAATATATGGTTTAATCTTAGATAAAAGCATCCTTGGTAACAGGAAGAAAATGAAGTATGTAAGTATCGATGAGAAGATTTGGTGGAGGAATATGTAAAATTTCTCTTCTGATGGCCTATATTTGGTCAATGATAAAAGAATGAAGGCTTAACAATAGAGAGAAAAGAGGATAGAGTGAGTGTCGAATGTTTGCAAAAAGAGGAGAAGAAATATAATGGAAATATTGGTTCCCTAGAGGATAATAATGAATGCAAAAATTTGTCTTTCTGTACTTCTTCCAAAAACCATAAAGATAAAAGAAGAGAGCAAATAAAATGACCTGCAATGCATAACTACAGCATATCCAAGATAAAGCGACTATTGCAGACTTCAATTTACATCTAACTATGGAGTATAAATTAGTACACTCTCCATGGAAAAATGGTTAGGCAGTAGCTACTAAATCTAAACTTGTGCTTATCCTATGACCCAGAAATTCTATTCCTATGTATATAACCAACAGAAAAAATAATACACTCACAAATACACATGTAGTACAAATTTAAATTGTCTAGTGGCTTAAGAGTGTGGGAGGGAAAATGGAGCAGAGAAATGTAGTTCCACCTGGTAGGTTTTCACCATGGAGAGATCCACAGATGGGTTAAGAGTTTATGAAAGGAAAGGATTATTTGTCATATGGACCACTGGACTGAAAGATAAAGGGTTATGGCTCTGGGGTGATTCCTCTGTATAACTTCCTTCTCACTCTGTCTTCTAGCCCAAGGAGCTGCCTCTGAGCCTCCCTAGGTCACGGTGATTCTACCTTGTAAACACCTCTCCAACCAGAATGCCTCTTCTATGGATATTATTTATCTTCTGTCTTCCCTGTCATACATTCCATTCTTCATTTCACCCACAGAATGATTCTTCAAAAGTACAAATATGATCACGTCATATCATATTTGATGTGACTTCAAATCCTGACGTCCCCTGTCGTCAGGATCAATGTCATACTCCTCTGCAGGCACTATGCAGGCTTGACTTGGACTTCAAGATTCGCACATCCACCTATTCTTAAGTCAAACCAGGCTACTTACAGTTTCTATCACCACATCTCTGTATCTTTGTATCTGTTCCCACTGCTACTGGCAGCAATAGTTTTCCCTGCTCGTGGCCTATTGAATGCCTACTAATCATTCCTGACACAGCTCAGATGCTCTTTCCTCCACAGGGTTCAAATGTGACTCACTGTGATCACCTCCCAGCAATGCACACAGATAAGTCACCCTGTGCTCTGACCTTCCACAGAACCTGTGAGTATCTAAAAATGTTTTGTTTTGCTTTGTTTTTATTTTGTTGTATCTTTTCAAAGGGTTTTGACGTCAGACAAAACTGGTTTTAAATTCTCACTCTGACATTTATTATCTCTATAACTGTGACAATACCCCTTAATCTTAGATCCTCATTCTCTTTATCAGTAAAAATCTAGACAATAACACGTACTGTCTCAGTGCCTATCCTCATTGCCACTATTTGTCATTTTTTTCCATCCTACAACAGGATAGAGTAGCACAGAGGGAAAAGATATCTTCAAATTATTTCCGTGATGGGACAGGCTCTGTCTGCAGACAATTCTTTAATTAAGGTATTTCCCTAACAACAACTAATACTACCAAGAACCCCCCTATAAAAACATTAATTTAACTGACAAAAAAAGAAAAATGAGGAAATAACAACAGCAAAAATCGTAATTATGTCCCTTTGAGGAGACTGAGATTTTTGAAAAAGTATTCCATATATGAAATGCCAACACATAGAAGAGGTTGGGTGATAAGTTGAGCACAAAGGAAAATCTCGTATTCAGTCTTTGAGTGTTTGTATGTGTCTTGTGTCAGGGTATATTGGGAGGGGCAGAAGGTGGTAAAAATAGCCCCAATTCTGTGTTGTACTACTTACTGTCATCAGTGACAGCAAATGGATCTCAGCTCCAAATTTGTAGTCATGGGCTCAGAGCGGTGAGCCTCAGTGATTATCTAGAGTAATACTGTGTGGTGCATTTCCCTTGCTTTTAATGGCATAGCCTTTGATTTCACTCTAGTGGCACTAATTAATTATGCATTACAAATGCCAACTAAGAGAAAGATTTTACCCTAAATTTACACAGACATAAAAAAGGTTAAATAACCTTATCAAGGTCACACAGCAGGCTTTCAACAGAGCCAGGCTTATAAGCCCTTTGAATATTCACCAGTGAAATATTTAATATTAAAAATGAATTTTCCCAAAATACCATCAAATGTAATGAACACTGTGTTTTGTACATAGAATGAAAAACGAGAATGCTCTGAGGGAAAACAGTGAAATGACTCACTGTTGGTGCTAGTTGAAAGAAAGACACTAGTTACAAATGTTTCTGTGTTTCAATCCACTTTCTAAAGAAATTCTGAACCTTTTACAATTTGTAAGGTTAAGGCATCCCATACTACTGTGAGATGGTCTATAGTCAAAAGAGCTCTTAGCTATACATGGAGTCAAAAGACCTGGGTGTGAGTTCTGACTTCAAGTACCACCCGTGCGACCTTGGGCAATCACTTATGCTCTCAGAGCCCCAAATCCATTATCTATAAAACCGAGAACAATAAGGCAATAACTACCAGGGTTACTATGAGGGTTAAAAGGATAACGGAAGTGAAAACCGTGCAGATGGCAAATTGCTATACTAACAAAAGGTATTATTATAGGGAAAGAACACAAAAGTATTTTCTCAGTTAGAAGATGATAAATGTATGACTGCAATTGAAATTTCACTTAGGTTTAAAGCAGAAAAAGCCCTGCCAGATGGAAATAGAAATTTGAAGTAGTGAGTGTTTGGCTACTTTTCACCACGTTAGAACAGTGTGCCCTTTTTGGTCTGAACAAATCTATCCCTTACTCATTGTCAGCCAGCCTAATATAATCAATCCTGAGGGATGTACTGAACTCATTTGGCCAAGGTTTTCAGCTTGGGGCTAAAAATCTTGTGGAGCAAGCACTCTGGCCTCACAAAACCACCATGGAGTCATTAGTGTCCATATTGAGCAGATCAGGCTCTGATTCAGGTTTTATCGCAAGCAATACCTTTGATATATTTTTCATGTTCACTGCATTAAACATTAATATGTGAATGCCACAATAAAGGGTGCAGTTTTTCATTAAATAAATAAATAGGCACCAAACTTGAGCAAGAAAAGAACCATTTTAAATCAGATATCATATAGCAAAGAAAATAAACCAAGGTTGTCATTACACCTAATAACTGTAGACATGACTAATAGGAAGATGGTGAAAAGGTCAGATGGAGGGATAAAATGCTTGACATGCCAACTCTGCCTTTTTTTTTCCCTCTGAAATCTGTAATGCAATCAACATAATTCCTCCAGTACATGTTTCATACAAAAAGAAGTTTCAACTGAAAACTGTGGGTGAATCACAGCTAGAAAGAGAGTATAATTTACATAAGATATCCCAGTGAACATTATTTGTTGTTTTTGCCTCCAACAATTTGAAAAATTGCATTGAAATTAAAATCAATGACATAAATGTAGTACATGTTACCAAATTTCTTCAGAAAAAAATCTAAATGTATTGCCCTAGAAATAGACCATCATTCCCATATTAAAATGTATTAAATGAATAACTACATTTTAAAAATGCTATTAAGCCTGAATGATTTTCAATAACCTCTCTCACAAAAGGAGGATACATAAAAGTTACTGTTTGGGATTTTGTTGATAAGAAAATATAATTTTGTTTTAGTAAACTTCCATGTTCAGATGTAAACAAAGCTTATTTCTATTAATATGATGATACAACAATAACTGAAATATTCTGATTATTTTAGAGCAAAAGAGACAATTTTGCAATTTCTAGTGTAATTGATTTGGCAATTGTTTTTCCACTGTATCTTGGATCTTACATTGCTGAAAAGTTGTGTGTATATACGTGGAAGGGAATTGGGGTGGTAGGGAGTGTATATACTTATGTCCTGCTAGAAAAAAAAAAAAAAGATGGCAACTACAACTTTCATAAAATACCTATAACAGTTTTGGCTGATGACTCACAGTTGGGAAAAAATGGAAATATTTTTCAAAGGGAAATTGGGTGGGTTAGAAGTGGTGGAGGGAGAGAATAGTGGAAACATTGAAAAAGAAGACTATTCCTGAACCAAAAGAATAGAGGTGAGAATGAAGGTCTAGGCAGGTTAGAGAGGCATTTCTGAGTTAGAATCAATTTCATTTGAGCAAAATGTTTCATCAGACCCAGAGCTAAGGATGCAATAAAGCCTTAAGAAGTATGAACACTAATTCTGATTTCTCCGAAATTCATTTGAATCTTTCTGTTTCAGAATCTCAACAAGATCCAGGTTCTAGCCTTTTGGAGCTAATACCATCCAAATGTCCAGACATTCTTCACTGGTCTCTGGGCCTTGGACATCAGCAAAGAAGTAAGCATGCACTGGGTTTCAGCTGGCTACAACAGCAAGCTGTGGATAAGGTCTTTGGCATCCCTTATTTACAACAAACCTGTGTCATACCATATATGTCAAACATATATGATGTTTGCTCCTGCAGGCCACACCTGGATATCTCCGTTACCTGAACTAACCCTGGATAACCCCTGCCAATTAAAGACACTTCCTAAACAGTTATTTATTTTCCTTCTTGCCCCAAATAAAAGTAGTTTTTAAGCAAAATGTCCTTCCACTACCTAAGCACATCCCTGTGGTGCATCACAAGTCTCCTATCACAGTCTTCTGATAACTTAAGTTAGCCTAATGGCCTTTCTAAACACTCTCTGCAATACAATCTGTTCCTCTTGGCGCTCACAAGTACCACCAGTTTCTTTGGATACATTCTGTTTGTAATTCTTCCTGGCACTGTCATCATGCCCCAGCAATGGAGCTCATTGCCCCAGTGTTTGGTTGCTGCCACCTTGAGAGAGGAACTGTGTGAAGTAAGTCAGGCTGTTCAGACAGACTCCAGTCTGATGATCACCACATCCATATTACAGCCCAAGTGACTTGTGAAAGTGCCATCTGAACACGCTGGCATGATTATACACTTCTAACTTGAGAATCCAGTGCAGAGCAGCAAAGAGTCCTGGAGTGAGGCACAGCCAAATGGCTTTGCTCCTTGTAAGAAGATGACAAATCTATACAGTGGGCATCAGGCCAATCCTAATGCTGCTCTTGGATAGAGTACATTTGAAAACAGTACCAGCAATAACTTTTATTCTACAATTGTTATGAGCAGCATGTACTGAGTACCCAGCCAGTGCAGGTAGGTGCCCAGCTAACACCATGAGGCTTACAACCAAAGAGGACATTGTAATTTCCCCAAAGAAGCCCTCTGTCACAACCAAAATGTCTTCCCAGCACCTCCAAAGAAGAAAGCCACATTTTGTAAACCCTGTCTTAGTAATCGCAATGATGTTAAATGTTCCAAATGACCTTTATCTTTCCCTCTGATTTCCCTATTGAGCTTTGCACCTCTATTAAATCATTCTTCAGACTTGACTTTTATCAACCATTAGTGTGGTTTCCTCTGCTCTTTCATGACATGCCAGCCTGGGAAAGGGCGGGACCTAATTGACTTCTTTTGATGCTCAACCCCAACCCTTACACAGCTCATAGTCACTAAATGTGTGGTGAACCAAATTCCAGCTCTAACATTCTAGGACCATTTTAAATGGATAAAAAGTGTCTGTTTTCTCCATTTCCCTTATATTTATAACAAATAAACACCCACCAGTAACTCTTGAAGGGTTATATATTAGAGCTGTAGAAACTCCTAGATATCATTTAATTCCATCCCAGTCCCCTTTTGAAGAAGGAAAAAAAATACCAAAGCCAAAGGAACTTCTCAAGGCAGCAATGTTTCTTGTGGCAGAGGCATGATAGAACCCATATGTTATCTTTTCTAATCTAACATTCTGCACACTTTGCTAGGATCCCTCTGAGCTGGTCACCATTACTCTCTCCATCATGTTGCACTAACCTCATTTTCTTGGGCTCCTAACTTAGAGATGTGAATAAAATATGGTGATATTTCTTTCCTACAAGTATCCCATCAGCATTCAAGGCTACAGCTTTATAAGGCACAAATCGTAGACAGCTCCACTTCCAAATTCCCAAGTATCTTAAGGCTATGACAAAAGAAATGTCATAAGGTCAATAAGCAAAGATCCATTCAGAGAAAGGCCTTGGGCTGGGCCACCTTCATTGGCATTATTCAAGCTGCAGTCCTTCAATGGTGTGAATGGGGTATGTGGTGTGTGGGCTCATCACTTGTCCAGCCCCAAGGCAATTACAGTCAGAGCACTTATCCCAGTGTCTGTAGCAGTGGAAAACACTTTGCTAAATTCTTTCCTTTGGTCTAGTATGTATTTATCAACAAGAATGAGAGGGAAGGATACTTAGAAGAGAAGAGTGTCTTATTTAGAAGAGTACTGGTCACAAGGACTTGGAAAACCTCTGTTTAAAATCTGAACAATGGATAATGATTAGTTTATAACATTGATTCTCATCCCTACCTGCAGAGTAGAAACCACAAGGGAACTTCTAAATGTGTCAGTACCTGGGCCCACTCCAGACCATTTAAATCAGAATTTCTAGGTGTGGGGATGGGCATTACCACATTTCAAAAGCTGTCCACATGACCCTAATGTGCAGCCAGAGCTGAGAATTCTCGGTTATGCCTTTGTGATCCCTCTATGGTAATGTCCTAGCCCAGATGTTCTAATTCCTTTTTTTTTCACTATCCAACATGCCTGAGTTCTAGGAAAGTTACCTCTTTTAGTAACAGAAGCTTATTATAGCATTGAAGGGGGGAGCAATGGAGTGCTTTATGAGGGCATCCTCCAGGAAAGCATATCAGAGTCTCAAAGAGAGCTGGTATGGGTTGACAAATCTCTCCAGATATTTCTCACCTCCAATCCCCTTGATGTTCACAGACCTTTCTCTAGACTTTGCTCTTCCTCCTTGATCATGTCAACCGAAGAATCACATGATCATAAATTGGAAAGGAGAGTTTTATTTTTCATAAAGCATCACAGCCTATGGGCTGTCCATCTTGTAGGCTGGGAAGCATATCCTCTGGCAAAGACCAGAGACAGGCACTTCAAGGGAAGGGTAAAGGGAACAGGAATTTATACTGAGCAGAGTGGCCAAATACACATACTTAACAAGCTATAGCAGCAATCATGAACACTTATGAAAGGAGAAATATACGCATGTGCAATTGAGCTTCATGTTGCTTCACGGGTCCCAGGTTCAAAAACTGGTGGGGTTAGCATGATCCGAGGGTGAAGTTTTCAGTCCTCTGACAAAGGTCAAGCATAAGACATGAAATCCCTCTGTGCACAGCCTCCATAGACTGACAAGAACCACTTCATGGTCCACGGTTGGTGGTCCCTTATCAGGAAGGAATGCTGGTCAGTTATACCGAAACTGCAAAATTGGTGGGGCAGTATTAGGAAGTTGGTTGAAATAAGAAGTGGAGAAAGTCTTTGCAAAGGGCTGTTTCTGTTTAACCCTTACGGGAGAAAACCTGATGGCAGTTAGTGAGGGAGGGAGTATAACAAGGTGTGTCTGACCTCCCATCTCATTATGGCTGGGAACTCAGTTGTAAGGTTTCTCTGAGGTCCTCTTGTGCAAGAGGAGGTCCATTCAGTCAGTTGGAGGTCTTAGGATTTTATTTTTATTTCTCTGTAATATAGAAGTAACATCTAATTCTATCTCACTTCACTCCATGCTGTCATGCCAAAAGAGTACTAAATAAGCTTCCTACTTTCTTTGATGCCCACCTTCAGATCAAGGATGGTCATATTGCTTTTGACTAAAAGCTGTTGCAGAGCTTAAACACCAAAAATCCGCTGTAACCTCATCTTCCAGGAAGCTACAGCTTGGAAGTAAAGACTACCAAAGAAAAGAAAAGTAGCATTTTAGAGACAGTTCTAAAGATAATTACATGTATTATATTGTCATATCTAAAACAGCTTTAGCTCTAATTTTTAAACACCCGTTTCAAAGATAGACTCTTAAACGTATTTACTTGACTCTGTTAGGCAAGAAACAACTTACTTTTTTGAGTAGAGCATTGATCTTGAGTAAATATTAGTTGACATTTATTTGAAAAGCATCTGACATGGATTCAAGCAGATCAAATGAGGGAAAAAAATATATATATACATATATATATGTGTATATATATATATATATATATATAAGAACTGCTCCATCAAGCCTCTAAATGCAAAGACCATTGGTTGGGGGAAGATGTCAGCTGGTTACAACGTGTGTGTTTAGGAAAAATCACTGTATATCTGGAAAATCTAAGCTACTATTATCACTTTGGTTCTCAAGTTTCACCTTTCTGGAGATGAAGGAGAAAATACATTATACAAAAAGAAAATGTCAGTCTCACAAAGAAAATAAAAATCAATCAGTGCAACCATCAAAAGTGAACAAGCAATTTAAGTACTCTCCTTTTAAAGTAAATTCCTGAACATTTCCTCTTCAATTATCTCTCTTCAATTAGTACAATATTGTCATGGGTTTATGGTGAATTCTCTTTTTAAAGGCAAGATAAAATGTAAAGAAACAAATGTAATTTTAATGTGATTAGACAGGTTTTATTTGTTAAATAGTGATTTAAGAATTTAAAAGTTATCTTTAAAAGGGGAAAACAAACTATTGACAAAGTATTTAACTCATTTAGTATAAGGAAATAGTCAAAAACACATGGACATTCAAAATCCTCTCTTTCTTTGAGGTGATAGGTATGCTAATTATCCTGTGTGCAATGCCTTTTATTATAATACTATCAACACAGTATTGTTAATTATAAACACTATGTTGTTCAGCAGACCTCTAGACCTTATTCATCTGACATAACTGAAACTTTATACCCATTAAGCAACAACTCCCCCAAATTCCCCTCCCTTCAGCCCCTCGATAAGTTTTAAGAGCTTTTTCCTTGTTTGTAATAACCTCATTGAGATATAATTGACATATAATAAACTGCATTTGTTTAAAGTACAATTTAATAAGTTTTTACATCAGTATATACCAATGAAACCATAGCTATAATCAAGATATTCATTACTCTAAATAAGTATCCTTGTACCAACTTTAAATTTCTTCCTCCTGTACCTCCCTGGAACCCAGTTTCAAGACAACCATTGGTCTCTTTTTTGTTACTCTGGATTACTTTGCATTTTCTAGAATGTTCTATGAATGAAATCATACAGCATGTACCATTCTTTTATCTGGCATTTTTCACTGAGCGTAATTATTTTAAAATCCATTAATGTTGTATTAATAATTCATTCCTTTTTATTGCTGAGTAATATTACATTATATGGTTATATCACAATTGACTTATCTATTCACCGATCGATGGACATTTAGGTTGTTTCCAGTTTTTAGCTATTTCCAATAAAGTTGCTATGAACATTTGCATATAAGTCATTGTGTAGATATATGAGGCCTGTCCGGAAAGTATCCAACCATTGTTAATAGAACGAGAACAGTTACATGGATGGTTACTTTCTAGACTTCCCTCATATACTTTCATTTCTCTTGTGTAAAAACTCAGAAACAGAATGGCTAAATGATAATGTGTGTATGTATATATATGATAAATGTTTAAAGAATAGTTTATTAAAATGGTTGTCTCTTTTACACTTCCAAGAGCAGTTTATGACAGTTGCAGTTGCTCCACATCCTAACGAAACTTGGTATAAGTTGCTTAAATTGTATACATTCCGAT
Source organism: Lepilemur ruficaudatus (assembly GCA_963574885.1). NCBI lineage: Eukaryota > Metazoa > Chordata > Mammalia > Primates > Lepilemuridae > Lepilemur > Lepilemur ruficaudatus. The sequence goes on along the minus strand of CAUYRT010050730.1, from coordinate 39,852 downwards.
AGATATATAGCGGTATCTCACGGTTTTTAATTTACATTTCCCTACTAACTAATGATATTGAGTCTCTCTTCACGTGCTGATTTCCATCCATAAATCTTCTTTGGCGAAGAGTCTCTTCAAATCTTTTTGTCTATTTTTTGTTTGATTCTTACTGTTGAGTTTTGAGAGTTCTTTATACATTCAGAAAACAAGTCATCAGATGAATGATATACACAAATGTCCTATCTGTCTATTTGTCTTTCATTCTATTAACAGTGTCTTTTGACAAGTAGAAGTTTTAAATTTTGATTAAGAATCAAAACTAGGGTCATAGCTTAAACACGGCAGAAATGGTAGAGAATTTTGTCTGGATAGATAGCTGTTTGCTTTCTGATTTACTAAAAGGAAGTGGAGTCATTGCTGAAAACTAAGTTTAAGAGCCAATAATGTGAATCTGTATCACTAGTCATTACATTTACTTCACAAATCTACTTTTCAAACTAGAACTCTAAGGAGTTATATTGTATATACTTCCTGAGCCTGAACAATACCCTAGTATTGGGCATTCACTTCTGAGCAGACAGCTTATCTCAGAAGACCTCTATCCACCCAAGTGTGTTACTGATTTTCAGCTCCATATCTCTGCAGGTTTAATGGTGATAATCCAATAAAAAATATGGTTAAAAGTAAGTTGCTACCTTTGTAGTTCTGCTGACTTAATGTGGACTATGGAAAATGTGTTCCCTAGGCATTTGGCTAATTGCACACTGTCATCAAGGTTAGCATGTCCCTTTGTTCTTGCAAAATCAGTTGGAATAAGCCATTAACTTTCTATCAGACCAGCATTAGTGGATTCGGTATGTTGATCCCCTTCTGATAGCAAATTTATATGCAATAAATAATTTAACATTGAAATTTACATTACATAGAAATTTCCTCGTGTGGTATGAGGGATTATTATCTGGAACAAATTATATGCAAAAAGAAAAATCTTTTGTACACTAGCCATACCAAAGATAGGATTTAAAAATCACCATTAAACTGACAAAGCATAAACTGACATCAGACACTATTAATTCACAGGAAAAAAAAGTCATCGACACTCTTATTTAAACATTGACACAAAATCATGATTTATACTTGGAAAATCAATATGTTTTTGGAATTAAAGAAAGGCCACCAAGAAGGAAAATCCTCACAAGGGCTTCTGAAAAATTATTTATCTAAAACTATTTATGCCCCTGTAGCTAAGTTTCTGCCCTTGACTATGAATGGGAGCATAATTCTAGAAAAAACAGGAGATTCACCATTTGATTATACACCAGAAAAATATGCAATAATCTATGTCAAGGAAGAAGAAAAACTTAGATGTTACTAGAAGAATAAAACATGCATACCTTTCTAGATTTAGAATTATTATGGCTATATATTTTCTTTTTATCTCAATATAATTTCTTTCCTAATAGAAATTCTGCTAAAATATCAACTACAATCACGGACAATACATGGTAATGAAGGTAGATTCCCAGAAATGTTTTTTAATCTATGGCTGCTTCTTGAATAAGAAAATGAGAAGGGGAAATACATTATTGCAACATTAAGCAATTAAAGAAATATTATCAAATTAGAGTGTCCAAAGAATGTTAAAAGTTGGCACAGTAAAATTTTTCTTTCTATCCTGAGTCAAGCATCGTGCATTCAATTGACAACACTTTTTAAATAGCATCAGTAAAATTTTCGCCTCAGCATTCAAAGAGAGTATAAACAACACTTTCACCTGAGTCCACTGAGTGAAAAAAAAAATTTCTCCTTCCACTCCCACCAGAATCTGGGCTAAGTTTACCCAGATCTGGCAGAGAATTTCTTGCCAAGTCTCAGAAGTCACCCACAAAACCACTTGCAGAAAAGCAATGCATCAATATGTCAAATCAGAAGTTGCAGTGTGGTTGCTGTATAATAGAAATATGTCACCAGCACAGAATCCAAGGAGACTGGGTTCTGCTCCTTCCCTATCTATGTCAGCTAGCCACTCACAGCATAGTAGAGCTACCCTGGACGACATCAATTGACCAGAGTGGCATAGATTTATTTTCCCCTTCTCTTCCAAAAGTCTTGGAACTGAAATTAGGGGTAGGACTCTTTGGTGGGTGTTGAACCTTCTGACTGGAATAACAAAAGCATCACAAAATCCCTTGTTATTCATACTCCTCTCCCTGCAATCCCTGATGTGGCAAGGACCAGATGAGGCCTCCATATGCTTTCTGTCAGGAAGACCCCTTTGGGTCTGAAATACCAGGCTGGGCCAGGACCTCCACCAGGGGGAAGACAGCAAGGAGCTGGCTCTGTTCTGACATGAGAAGGCAGTTAAGAGTGTGAAATTTATGGTAGTGTCTTTGTTCCCATTAAATGATTCCTATGTTTATTTTTCAGTGGTCAACAGGACTGACATAAGTACCTTTGAAATAAGAACATCAAATATCACCTAAGGGCGTCATGAGATGTCACATGGAACTATTGAGATAATGTCCAGAGAAAATTTTGAAATGTACGAATAGGAATAGCAGTCAACATTTTTGTAGGATTTACAGTTTATAATACATTTAACCTTCCTCTACAAAATAGTGACAATAATATTACCTACAAAATAGGGTTGCAGTTAAATCAGTTAAAACTTGTAAAGAATCTGAAACACTGTCTAGTCCATACAATATTACTATATATGTACTATGTATGTTAATATTATTGCTTCCACTATTATTGTTTTTATACTTCTCTACAACATTATCATCCCAGTGCTACAGGTGAGAAAACTGAAATTTTCTAATTGTAGATTTTGTGTTCTTTTTAATACACCATACTGTTAACAAAGCAATTATTGCTATTATTATTACTAACATAATCAATATTCATTTAGTGCTAATAATGCATCAAGCAGAGTGCTAAACCTCTAATACATCTTAGTTCATTTAATCCTTGTTGCTGTCAGATTAGGTAGATGGCCTTATCTGCATTTTGGCAATGAAATGACCGAAGTCCAAAGAAGCTAAATAGATTTATCAAAGTCACACAACCTAGAAGTTGAACAAGCATTTGAACACAAATCATGTTGCTTAAAAAGCTTAAATTCTTAAGTATTCTCATAACTGTCTCCTATTCTATTACAATCACTCTAGGATTTGTCAGTTTTCCGGTTCAATCACCAATTGACACATAAATCAAATGGATGGGACTTATAGGACCCCATATTCTTTATCCTGTCCAGAGCCTGGTCTAACAAGGAAGAAACTGTTAATATTATGGTTCTATGCTTTCAAAAGTCACTCATCATCCTCAGAATAGCAGTCGTACTCTCTGACATCTAACTCTTAGCTTTGCTGGGGTGGAAGGAGTTGTCCTGCTTGTTGTAGGATATTAAGCAGCACCTCTATCCTGTACCCACTAGATAAGGCACCCCACCCCCTACAGTGACAGCCCCAAGTATCTCCAGATATTGCCAATGTCCCCTAGGGACAAAATTGCTCCAAGTTGGAAATCACCAATCTGGATTTCCTTGTTAAAATGTTCATATCTCTTAGGAGGTAATAAGCTTTATCCAATAATAGAGATTTAAACCCAGATCATAAGGAGGGAATGAGTTCAGGTTAATCGGGAAGATGAGAAATGTCAGCTCAGACAGGACTAGCTAGAGGCCACAAAGGCAAACTTCAGCTTAAATCAGTTCAACACTCACTAAGTGTGACCAGGCTCTGGGCTACGCACTGGAGTTGTACGGAGAAACCGCACAACCCTGACCTTTGGGCATCACCTACTCAAAGTTTTGCCTCAGGCTAACTCTGCCACAGGAGGCCTTTCCCAGGTGGCTAATTCCTGTGATTTTAATTTGCTGACTCTCCATTTGTTCTCCCTTTGTGAAACTACCTGGAAGATGGAACCTGGATTTAAAAGTTTAGTAAAAAGGCACAAAGTAAAAACCCATGTTCCTTGAGATCAGAGTAACAATTGTCTCTAACTTGAAAAGCATAGAACTCCACTTGGATGAAAGCAAAACCTTCCTCTGAGACAAAAATCTCCCAGTCTAAAAGTGTTTCCCCTCCAATGGTTTCTGCAGCTGTTTCAGCAGTTCTTTAGGTTTTGGTGCTGGTTGTTATTTTTGTGGGGTTTTTTTTTCATATTATTTTTAATAAACTTAGTTTTTTTATGCTTCTTTAGAGTCAGACTATATGAGTTCAAATCCTGCCTCTGCCACTTACTATGTTTGTGTCCTTGGGCAGATTACTCAAACTCTCTGTGCCTCAGTTTTATCTAAAAATTAGAAGAAATGGCAGTGCCAACATCATCAAGCTAATCGTTAAGATTAAGTCAGCTAGGATTTATTAAGCACCTAGAATAGCTCCTAGCACATAATGAGTACTCAATAAATGTCAGTTGCTATTATTAGCATTGTTATTATTAATACTATTAATACCCAATATTCAGGCATCCTTCATGTGCCTGCTGTATGCTAGATATCTTAGATTTGTTATCTTTTATAAACTTTCACAGAAATCTTGATATAAGTATACTATTTTCATATTATTATAGATGTACAACCTGAGATTTAAGAAGAGGTATACCTTTCCCAAAGTCATAATTAGTATTAGTAAACTATGTCCAAAGTCATAGTGAGTAAACTTGCCCAAAGTCTTACTAAATGACAAATCCAGGAACCCCCATCCTCAGTTCAAAATAAGTTAACAATAATGAAAAATAGAGGAAGAGGTAACAATTAGATATTAATCACAGAGATGAAGTGGGTGTTAAACATAATGATTAAGAACAAAGTCTTTAGAGACAAGAAACCCTGGGTGCTGAACAAACTTCTCTCATAAATGTTATTTTGTTTTTAAGTTTTCGACACCTAAAGAGGCATACTTCAGTTCTTTGCAAATTTCAGTAATGAGGGAGAATGTGAGATAAAAGATACTAGGCAAAGAGTTACAGAGATCCTTTAAAAAAATCTTCAACTGTTCATTCAATGCGTGTATATAATCATCACTGTTATGAGTTGAATTGTCTCTCCCCAAATTTATATGTGAAAGCCCTAACCCCCGGTACCTCAGAACGTGACCCTATTTGGAAATAGGGTTGTTGCAGATGTAATTAGTTATGATGAGATCATACTGGAGGAGGGTGAGCCTCAATCCTTTTGTAAGACTGGTGTCCTCAAAAAAGGGGGTGAAATTTGGAGTCAGTAAGCACAGAAGGAAAATGCTATGAAGAAATACACACAGTGAGAAGATGGCTATGAATAAGACAGGGAGAGAGGGGCCTGGAAAAGATATTTCCCTCTCAATTCTCAAAAGGAACCAACCTCACCAACCCCTTCATGTCAGACTTTAAGCCTCCAGAAGTGTGAGAGGATAAATATGTATTGTTTAAGCCACATACTCTGTAGTACTTTGAGACAACAGCTCTAGCAAACCAATACAATCTCAGACTGTATCAGTCACATAGACTAAGTTATGCTGAAGTAACAAATGACACCCAAATCACAGGATCTTATTCCAACAAGAGTGTCTGCAACTCTCCAAGGAGGCTGTCTGCCTTGCAGTAGCTCAGTACTTCCGGGTGCATCCATCTTGTGACACCTCCATTGTGACCTACATTTGTCAAACCAAATGTAGACAAATAATAATTGTATTAAAAAATCACAAGCACACATAAAAAATACAGATATAATTCAAATGGTGATAAGGGCCTAAAAGGAAAGTAACAGGGCACTTGATAATGAATAGTGAGGGGAAGGGGCCGACTGTGTAGAGATATCTGGGGAAACCTTTGTGAGATGACTTTCAAGATGAGAGTTGATGGGTGAGGAATGAGCCATATGCAAAGAGCAGGGATCAGAGTCCTATGGGGACAGGCCTTTTTACACTGTAACATCAAACACTTATATAGTGCTTACTGTGTGCCAGGAGCTGTTGTACATATTTTAAATATAGATACATATTTAATCTGATTTTACAGATGAGGAAAGAGACAGAGAGGTAAAGTGACTTGCCCAAGGTCACACAGTTAGTAAGCAGTAGAACAATGATTCAAACTTAGGTCCTTTAGTTGTAGAGTCTGTGTGCTTAACCACTAAGCCTTCTGCCTCTGGATATGAAGAACTTGATTTGTTTAAAGAACTTACACAAGTGTAGGATGAGATAAGAAAGTAAAGAGAAAAATGGCTTAAGGGGCCTTAGAGCATAGATAGGGACTAGATCCTGCAAAGCCTTATAGCTCCTTGAAAAGAGTTTAAATTATATTCTTAAATGTAATTTGAAGCCACTTAAGGGTCTTAAGAGGAGATGTAGTGAAATGATTTACATTTGAAAAGACTGCTCAGAGAATGGAGTAGGTCTAGACTGAAATCTGGGAAGCCTCTAAATTAGCCAAAAAGAGAACTTGTATTACTTTTCCATTGCTGATGCAACAATTAGCAAAAACTTACTGTTTAAACAACACAGATTTCTTACTATAAGTTTACAGCTCTATAGGTCAACATCTGAGATAGATCTCAACGGGCTAAGAGCAAGTGTGGGCTCCTTTCTAGAAGCCCTAGGGAAGCACTGGTGTCTTTGCCTTTCTATGTTCCAGGGGCTACTTGTTTTCCCTGGCTCACAGCCCCCTTCCGCTGCCTTCAAACCCATCAAGGTCTGGAGCACTTCTCACAGACACCACTGACGCTCTTCAGATTCCCTTTCACTTTTAAGGACCCTTGTAATTACATTAGGCCCACCCAGATAATAAGGTAATCTCTCCATTTTAAGGTCAGATGATTAACAAACTCAATTCCATCAGCAGCAACCTTAATTCCCCTTTGCCGTGTAACCTAACATGTTCACAGATTCCTTGGGATTAGGATACAGATATCTCTGGAAGGCCATTATTCTGCCTACCACATGTCTTAAAGGCTATCAAAAATGGTTTGATTTAATAAATAAGGTACAATCTTATAGTGAATTTCTTGGCAACCATTAAAAACAAAAATATGTATGACATGGAGAGATAACATAAAAAGATTGATGTGGTAACGTGCAGTGCAATGTGAACTTCGCCATCTTTCACTCCTGAATGTCCTCCAGATAATTGGGTCAATAGTGAAGACAGGTAAGGAAATGTTCGCCTTATGCCCACTGTGAAAGTGCCAGGTGGAAACAGCAAGCATGTCAGCTCAGAAGGTCATTAACCTGGTAACTTTGACCTAAATTCTTCCCCATAGGACTTCAGCCATTGTCCTCTGCTCAGACTCCACTCAACTCCCCCTCCCTCTGTTTCCAAACAGTTTGATAAACAAAATACACTCTTTTTAATGACAAGTCATGTTTTCTTTGATTCTATTGATTCAACTCCTTCTATTTCTAAAAACCAAATATGAAATTAGAGCAGCATATTCTCTAATATGTACGACCGCCTACAGAACCACCTGGAAAGTGAGTTTGCCAAAATATTAATTTATCTATCAATAACTATTATAATATAATTTTTTTCTCTGATCAGGATCGTCCATACTTCTTACTTATTGCATGTCTTTCTAAATTTAGCTCCCAGTAGAAAGCTATATTTCTGCCGTTCTTTAGTCCTGATATTGGGACTCAGAAAACAATACCCTAAAATTAAGGCCTCAGAAGCAGCCTCAGAAGAAATAGGTTTTCTCTGACCCTCTCCTGCCCTCCTGTCTCTCAGTCACATTCCCTTCTGAGGCTAGCCATAGAAACTAGAATCCCTCTTCCCCAAGGTGAGTCATAGAAATCAGAATCCTTTTACCCCCAAGGCCAGCCATAAAACCTGAAAATGTTACTCTAACTTTCCTTCTACCTTTCTGTGTAAAACTTGGCTATAAAGAAATTATCTCACCTACTTTGTTTGATTATAGATCATAAGACCCCCATTCCTGAGTGAGTTTCTGCCCCATACCCAGAAGGAAGGAATGCATGCTCAGAGAGGGCAAAAAGGATCTAGACAGACAGGCCTTGCTGATTTCCCTACTCAGTCTGTTAGCATTAGATCATACTTTTTTTGTCCAATCATATTTCTACATGGCTTTCCCACATCATTAAAAAACATAAAAATGGACAATTTCCCTTGTATCTTGGGTCTTCACTGTGAAGGCTCCTGTGTATAGTATATGTTAATAAAGTTACATGCCTTTTCTGTTATTAATTTGCCTCTTGTCAGTGATTTCCAGTGTAACTTCAGAGGTCAAAGGGGAAATTTTCCCTTGGCCCCAACATTGACCAATGTTAAAGTGAAAAAGGTGTTCACATCACAGCACTTTTAGTGTAACTCCTTTATATAAGTGTACTTGAGTGTGTTCATGTATGAACATAGGTGCAAAAGTGTTCAAAAGAGTTCTTAAAGATACACACCAAGTCATGTTCAATAGTTACCTCTAGGTGGGGAATATCAATGAGAATCAATTTTCATATGGTACATTTTTTTTTCCAAAATAAATATGTGTATAAAAAGGGACAAAAGTTATTTCCAATTTAAAATAAATTTGAGTCTTAAGAGGATTACAAGTAATTGTTGCTCTACCCGACACTCTGTGCATGGCTAATAATATTTCACGGCACTGCTGGTAGACCCACACTCTGCTATCCCTGGGTCACATGTTACACTGGAGTCCATCCTCAGGTGTGCAAGAAATGCAGACCCTAGTTAAATAAATAAATAAATCTGTGTTGAAAGTGAATAAAATTACCATCAGCAGATCAACAGGATTGTAGCAGCACTAACACTTAATTAAGGAAAAAGAGTCCATTTTTGCCTCATTCACTTTCTGAGGAAGACTGTACCTCATTGATTTTTCTCTCCTCATTGACTAATATTCACCTGCTCATTTAATTTGAAGTTGTGGAGATAGGGATTGTACACCAGTTCTTAAATTTCTGTGTCCATTTTCCCCTCTTCAATTTCTTAACATTAACCCTTTATTTTACCATAACCATAACTACCACCTACACCAGGAGCTGAGATGGAGTTCACTAATCCTTAATAGAGCTTTTAATGCAAAGCCTGTAAAATAATTTTGAAGACAGAATGCACAGGCATAAATGTTTCTTGATCCTTTCTCCCTAGTATAGAACATTCTCAGAAATTCCTTTTTGTTTTTTAGCTAAAAGCTAGGCATGTAGGCTTTTGTATTTTAAAGATTTTATGGAAAGACATTGGAGTAGCATAAATATTTGAGCAAAAAAAAAGAACAAGTTATACTAGACTACAAAAGGGTAACATTTATCATCACTGAAATATGGTTATAAGAATATTCTTAGCAAACTGGCCTTCATTTTTTCCCAACTGTAGTAAGCTCTAATAGACAAATAAAAAGACATATTTTTATGGTATATAATATGATGTTTTCATATATGTATACATTGTGAAATGATTAAACAATCTAATTAACATATCCTTCCCCTAATACACTTGTTAGTTTTTGAGAACATATGAGATCTACTCTTTTAGTAATTTTCAAGTATACAGTATACAGACATAACTTATGTTATTGTACCTCACTTTATTGTAGTTCATGGTATTTACGAATTGTTTTTTTACAAATGGAACTTTGTGGCAACCCTGATAGAGCAAGTCTATCAACACCATTTTCCAAAAGCACCTGCTTGCTCTGTGTCTGTCTGTCAGATTTTGGTAATTCTCACAATATTTCAAACATTTTTATTACTGCTATGTCTTTTATGGTGATCCGTAATCAGTTATCTTTGATGTTACTGTTGTAATTGTTTTGAAGCACCACAAACCATGCTCATAGAAGAGAACTTAATTGATTAATGTTATGTGTGTTCTGAATGCTCCACCAATTCAGCAGTTCCCCTGTCTCTCTCCTTTTCCTCAGGACTTGCTATCCCCTGACACAAACAACATTGATATTAGGAAAATTAATACCCCACAATGGCCTCTAAGTGTTCAAATAAAAGGAAGAGTTGCATATGTCTTGCTTTATATCAAAAGATAGAAATAATGAAGCTTAGTGAGGAAGGTATGTCACAAGCCAAGAACAGAGACATAGACCAATGGAACAGAACTGAGAACCCAGATATAAAACCATCCTCGTATAGCCATCTAATCTTTGACAAAGCAGACAAAAACATACACTGGGGAAAAGAAGCCTTATTCAATAAATGGTGCTGAGAAAATTGGATAGCCATGTGTAGGAGACTGAAACAGGATCTGCACCTTTCACTTCTCACAAAAATCAACTCACGGTGGATAACAGACTTAAACCTAAGGCATTAAACTATAAGAATTTTGGAAGAAAATGTTAGAAAAACTCTTACAGACATTGGCCTAGGCAAAGAATTTATGAAGAAGACCCCAAACACAAACACAGAAAAAACAAAAATAAATAAATGGGACCTGATTGAATTAAAAGCTTCTGCACAGCCAAGAAAACTGTCACAAGAGTAAATAGACAACCTACAGAATGGGAGAAAATATTTGCATGTTACACATCCAGTAGAGGGCTGATAATTAGAATCTACATAGAACTCAGGAAAACCAGCAAGAAGAAAATCAAACAACCCTATGAAAAAGTGGGCAAAGGTCATGAACAGAAACTTTTCAAAAGAAGATGGACTAATGGCCAACAAACATATGAAAAAATGCTCGACATCTCCAATCATCAGGGAAATGCAAATCAAAACCACAATGAGATATCACTTAACTCCAGTGAGAATGGCCTTTATCAAAAATTTCCAAAACAATGAATGTTGGTGTGGATGCAAAGAGATAGGAACACTCATGCACTGCTGGTGGGACTGCAAAGTAGTACAACCTCTGTGGAAAGTAATATGGAGATATCTCAAAAAGCTACAAGAACAACCATTTGATCCAGCAATCCCATTACTGGGCATCTACCCAAAACAACAAAAGACATTCTATAAAAAAGACATCTGCACTAGAATGTTTATAGCAGCACCATTCACAATTGCAAAGATGTAGAAACAACCCAAGTGCCCATGAATACATAAGTGGATTAATAAAATGTGGTATATGTATACTGTGGAGTTCTACTCAGCCACAAAAAACAATGGTGATGTAGCACCACTTGTATTATCTTGGAGAGCGCTGGAGCCCATTCTACTAAGTGAAGTTTCACAAGAATGGAGAAACAAGCACTACATGTAGTCAGCATCAAATTGCTATTAACTGATCAACACTTATGTGCACATATAGTAGTTAGATTCATTGGGTATTGGGCAGATGGGAGGGGGAGAAGGGAACGGGTATATTTCATAAGGCTATAGCTGCCTGAGATAGTGATTCCTCTGATATATCTTGGTGAAGTCAACTGGAAACCTTCTGAAAAGGATTTGCCAGACTAGATGCCATTAAGAACATTCATGATTCATGAACAATAAACAAGAAGAAATCAAAGCATACTGTTAGAGAGAAGATTTTAAAAACCTGTTAGAACTAAAAAAAGAATTCAGTAGAGTTTTAAGATACAAAATCAATATATAAAATCAGTAGTGTTTTTATATACTATGAGCTATTTGAAAAAGAAATTTAAAAATCCCATTTATGATATTACAAAACAGGGAAATACTTCAGAATAAATTTATCTAAGGAAATAAAAAATCTATCCACTAAAACTTATAAGACATTTATGAAAAAATTAAAAGAGAAACAAATAATTGGAATGATATCCCATGTTAATTGATTGGAAGAGTTGATATTATTAAAACGTCCAAATTACTTGAAGCAATCTGCAGATCCAAAGCAATTCCTATAAAAAATCTAAGAACATTTTTCACAGAAATAGAAAAAAAATCCTAAATTTTGTATGTAACCATAAAAGAATCTGAGTGACCAAAGCAATCTTAAGCAAAATGAACAGAGCTAGAGGCACCATATTACCTGATTTAAATATATTGCAGAGATACTAATAGCTAACATTTAGCAGGTGACAGGTTGATTCAATATGATTTACATAAATTATTTTATAATCACAGCAAATGTATTATACCCAGTTTACAGATGCAAAGAAAATAAAAAGAACTTCGTAGATGTTAAATAACTTGCCCAAGGTCACAAGAGTTTAAACCCTGCCATTCAAAATCCAGAGTCCATACTCCACCACTATGCTATTCTGCCAACGCAATAATAGTAGCTTAATAATGACATAACAAGTACGTTATGAGTAAAGCTGGATTGAAAAACAACTGTGTACTGGAGTCTGAAATGGGCTTTCTACTCTTTTCTAAATTAACCTACATCATATACAGGTAGAGGTACCAACAGTAAGGCCTATTCCAAAAAGCTTACAGGGCTCACCCTCAGGAGAGGAGGGAGTGAAGGAAGCCTGCAGGCAGGTAAATCAGAATGGAAAGGTGTAAGTTTTGATTTTATGACCAGTGTAGAGTAAACATACAGTGATAGAAAGGAGCCTGATAGAAAAATATAGGTTTGATTGATAAATAAAATTAAAATAATATTATAATGACTGCACTCATGATCAGAAAGGACCTGAGTCCATGGTTAAAAGTCCTCTGTACTATCCTGAGCATTCCTGCCATAATTATCCCCATCATTGACAAATCACTACCCCCCAAGGCATTCTATTCCAATTTCAAATGGCACAATTTGTTAGAAAGTTTTTTATATGACACTGGTATCTGGCCCTCATTTACTTCACTTGCCTGGGCTCTGCTCTATGGAGACAAAGATGAGATATCAAATCAACTCAGCCATGTGAGAGTTAAAGATGTTATGGTGAGTTCTAAATTTATTCTGGCGTTGGCTAAATGTCTCTAGTTTCTACATTGTAGACCATGGTTTCCTGTCTTCACCCTGTCTAGTCATTTTCTTCTGGGCCTGAGCTCATCTGCCAATAGCGTTTCTATTCTGTGATATTCAAAACTGAACACAATATTGTAGTTTCAAGGTGTCACTAGTGCTGAGAAGTCTATTGTCTGTTTGTATTTCTGTTTTTTAATAGTGCTACTGTTTAGTCATGACTTATCCAACTTCCACATGTCAACAATTTGGGTGCTTTAAAAAAAAACATATGAAGAACTATCGATTTATCCCCAAGAATTTCATTTTACTATACTAATACAATATTTCGGCCTAAAGAAGGTCATTTAAATTTCTGATTCTATCATACTGTTCATTCCCCCAGATTCATTCTCCACTTGTTTATAAACACACAATGAAGCTGCTTATAAATCATTAATCTGCTCAACAAAGCAAATGCCTCCTGAAACCTTTCTTTAAGCAAATTTGTGCAATTCTAGAAACCTAAAAGTTAAGAAATTACATCTCTTATTTTCCCTAAGGTGTCTGACTTTTCAAATTGGCCCCTGCTCAATTAGTATAAATTATTGAAGCTCTTCAGTAGTTATATCAATGCAATTTGTGAGCAATCTGTAAAGCAATTTGCTATTGCATCTGGCACTGACAGTTGGCAGAAAGTATACTTCCCTTTCAAATGGTCTAGTGATAGTTGATAACTATCATTCAGTCAGTCCTGAGTACATCCCCTGTCTTACAGTGAGATATGCTCAGAAATGAGTCAATGGAATCAGCCAACAGGCTCTTGGATGTAATCAGAGGAGACCTGAACAAATCATGTATCCTGGGTGTTACTCCTAATATCACTGAGAACATTAATCTAATGTATCTTTCACTAAAATATGTCAGTTTTTTAAAAAAAAATCCAGCTGTCTGTTAATACTTTAACCCATATGTTCATTGCTTTGACTTTTTTAGGTCTCCTAAGCAGATACCTGCTGATTTGGGGGGTGTGGGGAAACAGAAGCCTTTTTTACACTGTAATGATCATTTTAAGCCTACTCCAACGAAGGTAGGGGAGAAGGAGACAATTATAAAGGGGTTGGCAGAGGTACACACAGTGGGGTTTATAAAAATCTTAGTGGAAAATTGACACATCAGCTATTGCTACTCGTTTTTAGAATCAATAGATTTTTTGAGCAGCAATATATGGCATATAAGAGGACTTGAGGAAGGTACGTTAAATGACACATAAATAAATAAGACGCTGCCGTACACTCAAGGAGTTCCCAAACTATTCAGAGAGAAAAGAGATAAATACTTGGAAAGTTAATGATGCAGGAAAATACAGTCAACATGGCAATACATAGTCTTTGTCACACAATTAACTGCCAGAGGAGTCTCATACAGAGTTAACATTGTGAGTTGAGGGGCCTGAAGTTGATCAGTAAGGCAGGATGCATATGAGAAAATTTTTATGGGGGAGAAACTATCAGAAAGGTTTAGTAGGAATAGATTAACTTCCTAGAATGATAAATTATATGAGTGAGGAATAATGGAAACTGATCATTTATATTCTGTAGCACTTCTTTGTCAATCAATAAATTATTGATTAGAATTGAACAGGTATGTACTCAGCTGCAATGACAACAAAGGCTAAGAAGATATATTCTGTCCTCTAAAGTAAGTAAAAGTCAGCATAAAATACCTAAGAAATATACATGTGAAAAATAAATATAAACAGAATCAAAGATGAAATAATAAGAACATAAAAATCTCTGTGTTAGTGTGGGACCTATAATATCAGTGCTAGAGCTAATGTCATGATTAATCCAGGTGAGGTTATATTATACATATACTTTTTATATACATTAAGTTTTTGCTTGAAATGTTTACATTTAAATTGTTCTCAAGACTGGATAGTATGATATCTAATTTTAAATTCCTTGGAACTGAGTTCTTACAACATGATTGCTTCTTCATTATCTTTTTCTCAGGAATGGAGAATTTATCATCACTTTTCTTTTGCATATGAGTTCTTATAAAGTCTCTGTTTTACAGAAAATATATTATGGGCTGGGACCATTTATGTTCTGTGTTTCAAGAATTCTGATTGTTATTCAAGGGTCTCTTTAACATTCTGTATAATGAAGAAGTGTATTACTCTTTAATCATTGCTTGATAGATTATAATCAGCATGTCTAGACAAAGTGAGTTCATGTTTTTCTCCCAGGAAAATTAGCAAGCAACAATTATGCAGCTTGTCCATTTTCTGGCAAGGGAAGCTTCAAGAGTTTCAGTAGCTCAAGCTTTTGGAAGATGACAAATCAATCCGTAATAATCTGGCTTTAAATGGCTTCAAAGTATCCTATAGGTATGTATACAGTTACTACTATCAATGAGGCTGCTACCTTAATTTCCTTTAGTCTTTTATATTTCCTACTAATAGGAACAATATTTGTTGTTTAATAACCTGGGAAATACTTTTATGCTGAATCAAATGTTTCTTTAAGATACTATTACTGGGCCAGGTGTGGTGGCTCATGTCTGTAATCCTAGCACTATGGGAGGTCAAGGCGGGAAGATCGCTTGAGCTCAGGTGTTTGATACCACCCAAAGCAAAAGTGAGACCCCACCTCTACTAAAAAAATAGAAAAAATTAGCCTGGCGTGGTGCCGCATGCCAGTAGTCCCAGCTACTTGGGAGGCTGAGATCCCTCGAGCCCAGGAGTTTGAGGTTGCTGTGAGCTAGGCTGATGCCACAGCACTCTAGCCCAGGCAATAGAGCAAGACTTTGTCTAAAGATAAAAAAAAGATACTGTTACTTTCTTCCTAGCACTTAGCTTCAGTAGTGTGTTTAAGGCACATTGGGAAAAAGTGGGAAATAAATTTTATCTATACTAAGCTTAGAAATCAATTATTCCTTCTTTTTTCTTCTATGTGATTAATATGCATACCTTTATGCTAGGACAGTATAATTGGTTATTATCTGTTTTCCCTAATGTTGAAATGTTCCCCAAATCTCATGATCTAAGAGAAGAAACAACCATATAAATAAAAAATCACCACCCAATGCAGTAGAAGCTGTAATAAAAATGTTGATATAACAAATATCTCCAACTGAGGGAGTTAGGAAGGTCTTCATAGAGAAGATGACATTTCAAGTCAGCTATGAAGAAGGAATTCACCAGATAAAGAAGAAGAAGATGAGCATACTTAAAAATAAGGTAAAAGCATACAAAGTCAAGAGGAGATGAGGAAACTTGGCTATTCAGAAAGGAACAAATAATCTGGTGGGTCCATCTATGTCCTGCTGAAGACCTTAGAATTTATGCTGTAAGTGTAGAGAAGACAATACAGGATTTTAAAACCAAGTGATATGTAAAGATACACACAGAAAAAGAAATCACACAAAATGTGGATGGGATAGACAATAGCATTTATGCATATTGAGATTTTAATTTTTTACAAAGATATTATGAATTTTTTATGTCATAACTTGATCTCTTTTTATAGCCTTTTCATCTTGATTCATATGATCCACAAAAGAAATAGCTCAAAACAAACTGAAAGATTATTTGGTTTAATACCCTTATCTTCCAAATAAAGAAACTGAAATAACAAACCATTCCAAAATTTAGTGGCTTACAACAGTCACCATTTATTTAACTCAAAAATCTGAGGGTTGGCAGTCCTGCTCTTACTGCTGACATAGGCTGGGCTCACTCTCCCACTATGCTCAGCTGCCAGGGTGATGGGGCTGGCTGATGTAAAACCATTCCGCTGACACCCTAGTTCATCTTGCATCTACATGGGCTCTCCAGCATGTCACCCCTAGGTTTGTGGCTGCACTTCAAGAGAGCAAGAGGAAGCTTGTGTGCAAGGCCTCCTGGGTCCCAAATTTGAAATCGATGTAACTTTGCTTCTCTTACTCTATTGGTGAAAACAAGTGTCAAGGCCAGCTCAGATTCAAGGGGAGGAAAAATGGACTCATCTCTCATTCCTGGATAAGAGGAGGCACAAAGAACTATGGCCTTTTCTCCAACCTACCTGCCAAGCAGAAGCTTTATGACCAGCAGTGCTGTTCTTACTTCTGACCAACTTACATGTTAGTCTATCCATCAACAAAACTACTAATTAACTCTCTCAGTTTAAATTGAGTTATATCCTTATGTTTTTCTCTATCACTCACATAGCTAATCCATCTCTTTTCTCATACAATTTTTTAAAATACCACGAAAAATATTTGTTTCCATGAATCATTATGCACCACTATTGATCATTGTGCAGCTTTCATAAAAGGGTTTTCAGAAGAAAACACATTACTAAATATTTTGTATGGTTTGTCCAAGCCTGGCCAATTAATTTGTGTACACCTGAAATCTTATCTCAACAAAGAGGAAGAACAATCTTTGAATCTCTCTGAAACCACCCAAACACAGCTCTCCAGTCTCCCAGGGTGCTCTTTTGCAAATGTAAGTAAGGGCACAAAAATAGGTATGCAAATGTATTCTTCTTCTTTTCTTAAACAGATTTGGATCACTTTAGTATATTTTTGGAAAACTTTGTTCACTTCATCTTCTTGGCATTTCATTATACTTTACGATCACAAAGTCAACTCTCCTGCAACAAAGCGAAACAGGGCTCTTTGAAATAAATGTTGTCATTAACAAGCCATGCCAGGCACGGTGACAGATTTGCAGCTGTAATGAATAACATTTCCCGCAAAGTTCTTCTGTCTGACAGAAAAGCTGTGACATTACTGCAGGCAACAGTGTTGAAAACTAAAAGATTGATTGATGCAAGTGGATAATTGAAACCTCAGTACTGTCACATGCATGTCAGCCTAACAACCAAACTACTACTCTAAGATAATATTTATCATGATACAGCCTCTCTATGAATAAAAAAACCACATGTTGAAAAACGTAGACTATATCCCATTAAATATGATTTAGAGGATGCCATTGTAGATGAGTCCATCAACAGCAGTAAATTTCAGAGTGCTCAAACTGGCTCTAAAACTCACATTTTAGTTGAAAATTAGTTTCTACAAAAAAAAAAAATCCCAAGTAAGCATTTAATTCTCTTTTAATAGCAAAGTAGAGGATACATTTTCTAGGTCATCTGTAATTAACCTTGCAGCCAACCAGCATTTAGGTAGGTGAATTTGAAACAATAAACATGATCAGAACCTTGTGAAAACATTCTTTTCAGACTGTATTTCTCCATGTCCATTCATTTATGCCAAAATACAAGTATTTCTTCCTAAATACTTGTAGTTGTGTGTTTACATAGAGAGCATATAGAACATATATCTTATCTAAAGAAATTATAGAGAGAAATATAAAACATATATTTTTGCCCATGGTTACTGCTTCACATTTGACAGTTTAGAGGAAGAAATGGCATAACTACAGAGAGACAAAGATTGTGCGACGTGAATTACCTATCTGTATGGAGAAGACAGGAACCCTGAAACCAGGCCTCAGCTTTTCCAGTAACTTTGGAATCCCTTGAAATTCATGCCACTCTTCTGGGTTTAAGATTCCACATATATAAAAGGATTTCAGTAGTAATTAGGGTGACCAACTTTTCCCAGTTTACCCAAGACATTTTCACCTTTAAAATTGAAAGTCCTGCATCTGAGAAAATCCCTCAGTCACATGTAGAGACAGTTGGTCATCCTAGCAGTCACTAACATGTTGGGTGTCGTGGATTCTTTTAAGACAGTAATATAAGGTGTGGATCCTTGCTTCAGAAAAACGTACATACATACTCACAATATGTTCCATAGTATTTCAGAAGATCATTGACCTGTTTAGTTTATGAATTCCAGGTTAATAACCAAACTACTAGAGTATCATCCCAGCTTTTTTCAGCTGACATTGTACCTATAATTAGTGACAGGATCTTCTCTGCTTGTTGCCAACATAAAGTCTGGGTTATGCTGAATAAATAAGACGGTTGGGGGGAATTAATTTTGTCACCCCAGGGCTTTATAATTTCAATAACATACAGAACAAGGAAAGTGACATTTTTTCCAGTGAGTACAATAGAAAAATGTACAAAACAGAATAAAAATGGGCTTCAAAATGTTTTAATCCAATTTGTCTCATAGGTTTTATTGTACTGTTAATGTCAAACATCTTCCAACCTTTTCACTAGATTTCTCATTTCCTGTTACACTGTCCGCCAATGTTCGCATTCCTTAAAACCTTTTCTTCTTTTCTTTATTCAGTCATGTTCTTGTTTTGCATTTACTTTATTTTTTGCTTTAATTGTTTTACTTTAATTTCTCTCCAAGATGATTTTATGTGTCTAAATGTTCTTTCCTTTTTTTCCAAATACTTAATTTGGTTTTTCTAGCATCACTTAAGTCACATCTTCGTCCTCTAATAAGCATCTCTTTCCTTTTGCTCTAACAGCAGACGAAGCCTATAATATATTCAGCATTCTGGAAGGGTCTCACCATTGGTGCTGCTATTAGAGAGTTCAAATTAAGCACATAATTCTTTAATTTCTTATTAGAAGCCTGATTTTAAATCTTAATTTAGATTCCATCTTACCTACAACAACAAAGTTTTAGATGAAGTCCAAATTCCATGTAAGGCACCCAAGGCCTATAGCTCGCCATTCAATCTCCCTCTTGTGTTCTACACTGCCTGCTCAATCATAGCCCAAATTTGGCATGTGCTTACCTACTTCTATGCCTCTGATCCTGCTGCTCCCACATGTCTGTTCTTTAAATACTGTATTGCCTTTAGGTTTGAAATCCTGTAGGGTTTGTTCATTTAGTAAATATTTATTGGACACCTGCTGTGTATCAGGTACTGCTATAGAGAAAATCAGAGAAAAGAAATTGTGTCTTTATGGAGCTTTTTGTTCTAGCAGAGGAGAGACTCAGTGAACTATGAACGTGATAAAAAAGTAAACTCAATAGCAGTTTTAGAATATAAGTACTATGAAAAATAGAATTAGAGCAGAATAAGAAATATTGATAAAGTCAGGAAAGCAGAATGACAGCTTTGATTTTAAATTAAATGAATAATTTAATTGCATGAAAAATGGTATGGATCTCCATGAAGAGTCAACTTGTGAACAAGACCCAAGGAGGTAAGGCCATGGAAGTATCTCTTTACAGATTTGTGGAGCTTATTGTCTTCTAGAAGTTAGAACTTGAGGTTGCTTGTGTTATGCATTTTCGGTGAGCGGAGACAGCTAACTGAACAGATAGCATTTCCAGGCTACTTCTCAAGATCTCATCTAGCCGCAACACTCACTTTCTCATGGTCAGGATGCAACTGCACAGGAGTACTTAGTCTTCCCAGATGGTACCAAGCCCCTTGCAGGCCCTCAGGCTTCCCAATATGCAGCCAACTTTGCCCAACTCACCCCTGCATCAAATGGACTCAGACATGCTGCCACCCTTACTGAAGACCTTCAGGGACAGCCCATCTTGCCCACTGTTCCCCCACCTCAGTCCCTCACCCATACCTCCTTAGCTCCCTATGTATGCCTTTATGCAGACACTAATCACACTTTTTAAATTGAATTCTTATTTGTTTGGGTCATGGGGGTAGAGAGTGTGGGGTTTTTTTGTCTATTTGTTTTGTCTTTGCATCCCTGGCCATGATGCTTGATAAATATTTATTGAGTGAATGACTTGCTAAGGCCATCTAATAGCCATTCGTGTTTATAGAGGTGAAAAATAAAATTAAAAAAAGTTACAGGACCTACGCCAGCTCAAGAAGATAGTTAAGAGAAGAATCAAAATAGACCAGAAGGTAAAACAAGATGGGAGCACCAACTTACAAAAAGAAATATCTGCAGCATATCATTTCAATGAGTACAGAATGTATTGCTCTCAGCCAGGATAAGTTACAGTCTATACAGTAAAAGATGCTTCTCAAATAAGCCTAGTATTTATGGATATCATCCTCATTAACTCTTTTGATAAAAAGCACCTACCAGAGTGCCAGGGGAATGTGAGGTCTTCAGAAAGATAGCCCCTGTCTCCTCTCTAACCTAACTCACTTATGTTTAATTTATTCCTAATAAGAGACCTATTATTTGCAAGCCATCCACCCAACCCTTTCTGGGTTGCATAAGAAAATATCAGGTCAACTTAATAAGAAATCCTCCCTCTAAGACCAGTATATTTTGAAATGATATCCAAATTTTTAGCCTAAAATTGAAGCTTTGTGTTTCAGGGACTGTATGTACTTCTGTGTGGATGTGTAGAGTAATGAGATGTCTGACCTGTCACCAGTATGTCCAGTGGGGCAATCCTGGTCCTCTGTAGTCAAAGTCCAGAACCTTGTCATGTCCTATAGCCTAACCTGGCTATATGTCTTAAATCTGTTCTTTATTTACTTTCTGTAAGCTCTTCCTTACCTGGAGATCTTTTTCTGCCCCTTGGCTCTGACAGGAATTTCTGGAATGACTTTATTTTGCATCATACAAATCTTTCCTTTAACTCCACCATCCCTTTCCAATTCATGGCATAAATTTCTTAGGTAGGCAAGCACGACTAAGTCTTATTAATTCAATTTTTAAAAAAGAATTTATTGGAAGCTGGATGGCAACTCACAAAATTAAGAAATAGCTGAATGATAGCTTTCAAATAAACAGGAACCAGGTAATTTATGATATCTGACATCTGGTTCTGATGGGTTATCTCTTCAAGGCCCCTCTTTCAGGATTAATCAGCATGGTAGGCAGAAAGAGGCCTTCCAACCCCCAAATATACCTACACTCTAATCCCAAGAACCTGCAAATATGTTATTTTCCATGGCAAAAGAGACTTTGCAGATGTGATTAAGAGTGTGAATTTACAGATAGAGAGATTATCCAGAATATCCTGGCAGGCACCATGTAATCACAAGAGTCCTTAAAAGCAATGAACTGTTTTGCGGCCAGCAGTGGTGGTTATGTTGCTGGCTTTGAGATGGAGAAAGGGATCAACAGTTAAGGAATGCAGGTGGCTCTTAGAAGCTAGAATGGAAAAGGAAACAGATTCCCCCTCCCCCAGAGCCTCCAGAAAGGAACCAGCCCTGCTGACGCCTTCCTTTTTAACCTAGTCACGCTTGTGTTGGACTTCCGACCTACAGAACTGCAAAATAATAAGTTTGTGTTGTTTTAAGCCACTAAATTTGTGGTAATGTATTGCAGCAGCAATAGAAAACTAATACAATCAGCTCCAGCAGAACTCTTACAAAAAATAAATTGCAACACTGTTCACCTCCTTCTCCAAATAAATAAATAAATCAGAAGTCTGGGATCATGCAGAATTTTAAGGGCAACATAAATCACATTTGGATGTTCTGTTATGATCCATTTACAGCATGTGTGGAAACACTGCCTATTCCTCTATGCTGCCACTTTTTTTTGACATAGCAGATATCATGGTGCTTAAAAATGTCTGTGTGGATTGGAATATTTGTGGCACTTATATTAAGCTCTGAGAAAAGAATTACAGCATGGGCCTTTTGAGGTTTAGAAAGAAACAATATCCCCGTTGGCAAGTATCTATTTCTTCTGGAAAACAGTTCCTGACTCCCTCTTGGAAGCGAATGGATACTGAACATAGGCTACCAATTGCTGGATGATCATGTATCTGAGTTGTTCATGAACTAAGTGCTACCTGCTCTGCTTTATCATTAAAGTGGCCAGGTCCAAGTATATATGGGGCAGGCCTGAGGAGGCTCTTCGGGCCCAATAAAGTGCATGAGCAATTAGTTCCCACTCTTAGCAACTGTACTCCATATACACTGCCATCCCACCCTCAAAAACATCTGTGGTCTCATGGAGAGTACTCTATGTGAGATGACAAAGGATGAAAACCTGTCGTTTTCATTTAGAAGTGATTCTGAACAACATGCTGGTAACAAGCAGAAGTTCATTGCAATGGTGTTAATTCCTCACTCTGGAACTGCTCTGAAAATCAGTGGACAAAGCAGCATGATTGGAAGATTGGTGATGAGATTTGAGAAGGAATTTATAGGTGGGTTTGTTAAAATGGGCCTAAAGTTCGAGAGTTTTTTTATTTTGTTATTTTTTCTTTGATTTAGAGTCTCACTCTGTTGCCTGGGCTAGAGTGCCATGGTGTCAGCCTAGCTCACAGCAACTTCAAACTCCTGGGCTCAAGAAATCCTCCTGCCTCAGCCTGTCAAATAACTGAGATTACAGGTGTGCACCACGACACCCAGCTAATTATGAAGATGTAGCCAAATGGCCCTCACTGTAGGAAAAAACCTCTTAAATAACAAGGTGGGACAGATAGCCTGTCTCTAGATCTCAGACTATCCCTGGTCCCTGATGGTCTAGGATTTTCTCAAGGATCTCATGAAACCTTGGCTGTATGTGTGTTAGTGTGACACGGTCTTAGCGATGTGGACTTCACTGAGGCTGACCTGACTTGACTTCTGACAGACAAGTGTTCCAGAAGTAGCAAGTAGCCATGAGCCACCCTCACTCACAGTGTCATATTTTGAGGGATCCACACAGCTACCCATTCATGTATTTATTAAACTTTACCTTTTTTGTAATGAAAAGAGTAGCAATGTGTCTTCATTGAAACATACGTATTCTGTAACGGAAGTCTTTCTCTTGCCCCCTCATCTGTGGGCTTCCTAAACACTTTATATACCCTCACGATATCATAAATATCATGACCTTTGACCAAGATACTTATTTATAATAAAAATTAAGACAAGGAGTTCATTCCCTAAAAATCCACTGTTGTTGTTTTTTAATTTATTACCATTATTATCATGAATCCTTCCAACCAGAAGCAGCAATGGGGCCAGCAGAGAAATTTGGATAATGTATAAATCTGTGACCAATAAATGTTGCTGCTTCTCCCATAACCAAACTGTATGGGTCTACAAAGGGGAAAAAGTGGGAGAGGCCCCTCCTAAGATGTTACATAATAGCCCTCACATTTGTTTACTTCTTTTATGCTTGTTACTCAGTTTCACTAGTATATAGAAATTTTGATACTAAAATAGAAAAATGCTTTCGTGAGAGATTCATGGTCATTCATTCATTTGGATGCTACAAATTGCCAATTGGCCTATTGGCATTGCTCATGCCACTAGACAAATAGAAAAAAAATGAGAGTAGGAAGAATATAATCATGTTTTCCAGGGTGATTACCCTGATTTTATATAAAAAATAGAATTTCTACTTCAAATAGAGGGAAAAATGGATGGAAATTTAGAGTTCCCGTGCATTTCTTTATATAACCGATATAGAAGATATAGCAATCTTATAAGGTAGGATAACCAAAGGTCCAGAACCCTCAGGGATGAAGATGTATATCATGACAAAATGCGGTAAAGAGCACTAAGAAGCTATCATAAAGCAAGGAGAACTTTGAGAATATAATGGAGGAGGAAAGCCACAGATTTAAGCACTGCCTTCATGACCTATTGCAAAAAGGAGGCCTCTACTTCTTCCTTGCTTGGTTTCAAGACCTATTGCAAAAAGGAGGCCTCTACTTCCTTCCTTGCTTGGTTATGCCTATATGTGTATGTGTATGTGTGTGTGTTCATTCTTATTGTACATGATTTTCATTGGTGCTGGGTAAATTCATCTAAGACCCATAGGTTGCACAACATCATGACAAGAAAGCAACTGGGCCAGAACAAAATGCTCATCATTCATAGATTTTGAAAGTGAAGTTAAATAAACACATTAGTCTTTGTTTCAATTTGGAAAAAAAAATGGTTATGTTGTAACTATATTGTAACTATATTGATAGGGCATTTTTGATGTTTTTGTATGGATATCATGAACACGGGCTATAGGGCACATCCATTGTTTTTCCTGTTCAGCATTACCTTTGGTATTGGCAACATCACTCAATTTTTTTCCTTTGGGGAGACACTCCCTTCCTGTTGCAAAATGTCTACAGATCTGTCACTACAGTGCCCTGCCCTGTCCTGGGCAAGCAGAACACATACGACCCACGTGGAACAATCAGACATGGAAGATTTATCACATAATGTCACACAGCTGAAAAACAGCTAACTTCATTTTGCTGGAAAAACTCTGAAAACATTGCTCATTAATTTCTCTTCCCTAGATCCCGAGAGCTGCCTGGTTCTTGAGCTTTCTCTGGCCTGGATTTTAAGCTTTTCCTTCAATAATGTAAGCTATCTTTATTTAGTTTAAAAAAAGAATTTTTTTGTTACTTGCTGCTGATGAACTCTGACACATTTGCTCTAACACTCATATCAGCTATTCACAAAAAAGCGTGTGTTTTGTACAATTAACCTGGACCTATTCTCAGTGAAGAGTGCCCACTCTAGAGCGTACTACAGCATTCACACCCTGGGAAGTATCCAACCACATGGGAAACATCTTCTCTGGCATTTTTCCAGCCTTACGATTGGGTGGAAATCTTTGTACATTTTGGGGAAAGTTGCCCCATTTGTAACATCTTTGACACCAAACTTGCTCCCTTTTTAAGTTTTGTTAACTATTCAAAATTACAGAATTATTGGATCTCCATGTGTTGTCAGATCCCTCTCTACCTCCTTCATGTAACTGTCCACTCCTAATACACTCCATTGATTGTGGTAACTCATCCAATCATGGCTGTTAACGTCAGGAGGCAGCAACGCATCAGCAGCAGTGGATCACTATGCTACCACGGAGACCCCCACCATCACTGCCAGTCATCGAATTTATGAATAGTTTTTGGGATTCATTGCTTTAACAGCTGAGATTCTGGAAATCCACTGCATATTGTTAACCAGTAAAGATCCTACTATTTCACCACCAGAGTTCTCTTCCCTAGTCCACTAGTTTATATTTACCAAAAATATCCAAATTTTGTAGTAAGTTCTTCATCTATTGGATAATCATTAGACTCCACACCCTTTCCCAAATCTAACAGTTCTGCCAAATCTCTCAGACACTTTGATGATGATTTTAGTTAAATGAATTAATTTCCTGTAACAACTTGCTCTCCAGTTTTCTCTTTCTTTAGAGCACATCTGATATGAAATTTATAAATATGTATCTGAGCAACTTGTCCATAATTGATGTGTTCCCAGAACACCTAGAGTGATGCTTTCTGTTCTGGATGGAAAATGATTTAATGCAACATGTAAAATGACCTCTTATTAGCTATGCTCATATTCTGAATGTCTAATTTTAGAGGAAGAAGTGAAATTTAGGTGACTCATTTCTAAGGATACTGCTTTGGAAGTAGCAATGTGGTTGAATGCATTAGGGATAGGCAATATATTTTGCTTGAACTTCCATCACCTTCTTGAATCAGAGAAAAAAGTATCTCTCATTTACTCTGGCCTCTGTTCCTTCTTCAAAAGCCCAAAATCTAATGCAGTACCCACAGCACTTTTTCCTAAGACAAGAACATCTAATTCCACAGTAATACCACAGACAATTCACTACTAATTTGTGATACTGTCATCCGTTGACAAAGCAGAGTTCTCCTGATGGTGGGCACCTATAGCCCTACAGTAATATGCACCACCCCGACTCTCTAGAGCAATGGCAAAAACAGTGAGGATAGAAGAGTAACTAACCCTATGGTTACAGCTCAGGGGATAACCCAAACCCCCCACACTTCGTCCTTCCCTGTAGGTAACTTTTGCTGTCCCAGAGGGCATAGACCTCCCTACTAGATATGGTGTCACTGAACATAGTGTGGCCTATGGGACAGAGCATGACAGCTCTAATATTTAATGCATCTGTGATCAGCATGGAAAATATAATCCCCTAGGGAAACACTCACCCTAATTCATAATATCCAATTTACCCAGAGACATTTGTGAAGGGGTTACCAGATCTTGCTTACAAGGAAACCTCTGGACAGAGGTCCTTTAACCTTCATTGGTAAATATCACTTCAGTGGTAAAATTAAGTTTACAAATAGGATATCAAGCTGCCCTATCAAATAGGCTGGAACTGGTGACTAGAATTTTTTCCTTAGAAAACTCCTAATATAGCTCCACACCCAGGAGGATATCCACATGGATGTCAACATGCTATATAGTATAAAACATTTGTTAGGGTGCTATGTTTCTCTGAATGATGAGTTCCTCAGAGTCCACAGGCCATTGCCACATCTCTCTTCCCAAGCCAGAGGTTGCTTCCAGTGTTTCCTTGTCTGACAAAGAATTTTGGTGCCAGGATATAAACTTTGAGTCAAAAAAGTGAGAAGTTTGGCAATGTAAGTCTGATTCTTGATTCTCCTCTTATAGTAACAGGTGAATCCCCCACAGTATTTGTAATTATCTAAGGTTTATTATACAGAACTGGAGGTATAAGAGGGTTACATAGAGGTCCTCAAAAGATATATCTGTGTCTTAACCCATGGAACCTTTGCATATCACTTTATGTACCAAAAGAGTGAATATTAGCTTCTAAGGCAAAAGATGTAATTAAATCATAGATTTTGTGAGGCAGCATCATCTATCCTGGATTATTAGGTAGGATTTAAGTGCAATCCTATGTATTCTTAAAAAAGAGAGATAGAGGGAGTTGAGGCAAAAATTGGGATGATGAGAACACATGCCCAGGGATGCTGAGGCAATCACCAGAAGTTGGAAGCGGAAAGGAATCGATTCTCTCCTAGAGCCTTCGAGGAAGTACAGTCCTTCCATCACCTAGACTTCAGATTCTGGCCTCCAGAACGCTGAGAGAATAGATTTCTGTTGGTTTAGGCCACTAAGTTTTTGTGATTTGTTACAGCAGCCACAGGAAATTAATCCAGGAGTTAACAAGTATTTTCTAGACTGGTGCTCACATCTTGTTCAGAGATATTTTGTTCCATAACCTTCAAAAGTACTAGGAAAGACATCTGACCAGTGACAGTTTCAACATTACCCCTCAAGCTAATTAAGAGCTCTCATGTTTTGAAAAGTCTTGCCAGCACACAACTGCCATCACACAATTAATTACCTCATTTAAGTAAGCCAGGACTTCCAAATAGCTTATGCTCCCTGATGGGGGGTGTGGGTGGGGATGTCAGTGATATACTGAAGCACCTCCTAAACTGAAAAATTCATCTTGATGAAGTTTTGTTCTTTCTTTTCATTCTTTGCTAATAGAAACACATTCAATAAAACTGAGTCACTGGCTTTCTATCCAACATACAAAGACACCCTTAACTTGCAATATCATGTTCTGTTCAGACTTAGATAATTTTCTTCAGTCTTTAGAAATATACAACCACTACTATTATGGCAAATTTCTTCAAACCACCACAATCAGCACTGACTGAGCTGCAATACCATTAGCTAAGGGGCACTCATCCTCCTGCATCAAATCATTGATCTCCGACAGAGAGACTCTCCAAAATTCCTTCCCACAAGGTCGCAGGATCTCTATCTAAATGGTGCTGCTCTCCTTTCAAGCAGCCCATAGTGTACTCAAGAATAAAGAATGCTCCCCACCCCCATCCCACAGCTCCTTCTCTAGCTCTCATTCCATTCTGCAAGTGTCAGGGAATCTCCAACGTCAAAACTGCTGATATTTCATTTGCTCGGCCTTCCCTACCCCACTCCAACCTGCATGTGGAAACACATCAGGAAGTTCGTCCTGATCTTCTGGCTAATATTTGATTGTACACAAGGCAGATACATGTAGTTTGGTCAGATAGCACTTAAATGCACATTGCCAATATAAACAGTATAATGGGTGACATGGATGAGAATTTGTCCTAATTAGTGCATGTCTTCTCAGATGTGCAGAACGTATGCAAAGCCCCACACCAGTGTCCCCCATTTGTCTAAACTGCAGGAGTCAAGGCCAAAAGTTGAAGTGCATTAGTAAAACAATGGCATCAAGATATTGGAAGCTGGCTACTTTGACTTTTCTAAAAGCCAAAGATTCTATTAAGAGCTGGTTTAGACTCTGACCCAATATGATGGGAGTGTTATGAAAATCTTGATATGGAAAGTTTCTAGGAAACAACAAGTTTTAACATCAAATAAAATAAGCCACTTAGATGTTGGTGGAAGGGGGTTTATGGATCCATCATTTCTGAAGAAAAATACCAAGCTAAGGAACAAAACAGAAAAAAATTAAAATGACATAACCAAGACAGGCTAAAAATCCTATTTTTATGGTACCATGTGCCACAAGCTTACAACAGTGCTTTTCAAACTTTAATGTTCATACAGATTACCTGGGCACCTTGTTAAAATGCAGATTTCAATTCAGTTGTATGGGGTCAGGCCCAAGAGTCTGCATTTCCAGGAAGCTCTCAGGGGATGCATATTACTGGTCTAAGGACCACACTATGAGAAGCAAAGTTTTATAGCATGTGTAGAGCTCTAAAATAGTGCACTACCTTTTTCCAGTTAATTATGACAGCACATATGTTGCTCTTGGGTCTTGATTAGTTCAGTGCACTCAACTACATGCTTATCTACAAGCCTAGAAGAGCAATATTGAAAGCTGATGCCTTGGGCCATCTGCTATTACAGATTCCCAGTTACTCTGTACTCTTTCCATTAGAAGTTGTTACGTTACAAAATCTCCCTGACCAAACTCTCTGGTTGATCAAATCCTACACAGTGGCTTATGCCTTAAGGTGGATGACTGATAAGGTAAGAAAATGCCTAAGGGATTCATATTGGTCACAGCCATCAGCATGAGTCAATAACAAATAAAATAAGGGAATAGTATTGCTCTTCTAGAAAGCAGCTATTGCAGTATCTTGACCAATGAACTTATTGTTCTTTGCAGAATTGATCCCACCAAAGAATTAGGTAGAAGTTGCGTCTTGCAGACACATAAAGGGAAGAAACTAGAATCAATTTTGATTCAGGGAATATAAAATATTTGTAAGGGTTTAGGAAATGCTAGGAAATGCTAGTTTACTTAGTATAACTCTCCAAATTTTCTAATTTCTGTGGAAAGGAGACAAGAAGCTTTAATCAAGAAACCATATTGAATAGAAATGTCTTGATTGTGTTTCAAAATTCAAAGAGTTTCTGATTTTATGTCAAATCACTACTGCAATAATTAGTTTTGTGCCATTGACAGTGGTTTGATACTATGTCAGGTGACATTGATTTGCCAGTGATGCCTCATATAAATATTAGCAAAGAAGACGCTGAAGGAAGGAGAAAGCCTGGCACAAATCCTTAGCACTAGGTCAGATTCTGGGACACTGGGAAGGTTGTGGGACAACAAATAAAAGAGACTATTTAGAAGGCCCTGAAACACAGGTGCTTATTTCTGAAGAAAACAGTGTGAAAATTTTCTAAGTTTCCCATTAATAAAATAGTACTAGTATAATTATTATTTTTTATTATCTTATACATGAATTACTTTATAATATAAAATATGACTTCATAAATATGCTGAACACATTTTGAAGTGAGACATCTAAGAGGATAAAACTGAAATTCACATGTTAAGAAATTTGGTGAAAAGAAAAGAAAAGGTTAGTACAGTAGTAACAGACAAAACCAGATGGTGAATCCAGATCTTTTAAGGCCAGTTCTTTTTACATTGAGCCAGACTAAACTTGGATGTATCTTTTCATGTTTAACAAATGGCATCAATCCTGCTGAGTTTATAATGAAGCAATATGCCTTAATGTCTCCATCCACATTTAAGACAACCCAAACACATTGTGGATATTAATGTATCCACATTGCCCTTCACACATTTGCACCACCAAACTCCTCTTTGCTAGGACTTATAGTGATGGGGCACGGTGGAGCTGCTGCATTTGCATAATTGAGATCTAAGTCATGTGAGTTCCAGGTACATACAGGCAAATGTGATGTTGCCATGGAAAGCACAAAAAATATCCTTACTACCCACAAAATATTAGAAGTATTTCTTATTCAATTGGTATTGTTTAATATATTTGAAGACCATAGTTCCTATAAATCTATAAAAGCCATGAAATGAAAGAAATAGTAACTGTTCTCTCTCTCTCGCTCTCTCTCTCTCTCTCTCTCTCTCTCTCTCACACACACCTCATAAGGAAGGAATAAATAGCTGTTTTCTGGCTAGCATAATCAGGAGACAGGTCAGATGGGTTCTCCAGAGAAAACAGAGAAGCAATAAAAGACACATATGTACTATAAACATAATGACATTTGTTATGAGAAATTGGTTCACATAATAAATAAAGGCTGAAAAGTACCAGATTCTGCAGTTGGTAAGCTAAAGGCCTAAGGGAGCCAATGGTTCCACTTCTAGTCTAACAGCCTAAGGACCAGGAAAAACAATGGCGTAAATCCAATCCAAGTATAGGAGAAGACCAGCTTAAAAACAGTCAGGTAGAGAGCAAATTCTCCCTTATCCCACTCTTTGTTCTATTCAGGGCTCCAGTAGATTGGATGAGGCCCACCCATATTGAGGAGGGCAATCTGCTTTACTCAGTGCACCAATTCAAATGCTAATGTCATCCAGGAATACCCTAACATACACACTCAGAATAATGTTTAACCAAATGTCTGGGCACCCTGTAGCCCAATCAAGTCAGCACATAAAATTAATCATTACAAATTAACCATGTCTTATCAACTTGGCACTCACACATTTCCTTAAACCAAACTTCATCTCCAAAGAAAAGATGATAACAAAGTTATAATCCCATCTAACATGATAAAACTATCCTGCATACAATTGGAAACTCATTAATTCCTTCTCAGAAGAGGAGGCAAAATCTTTAAGTGATGTTTATGTTTCCTTCTCCTTGACAGCCTGTAACTTAAATATTATGGTATAAAAATTAATATTATGAAATACTATTATAATTCATTATATTGCATGTTACATGATAAGGGTATTAGAAGGGGAAGAAAAAAAGCTATTTGCTACATATATACACACACACAAATATATTCATAACAAAATAAGGAGGAAATACCATGACAAGTTACAGTTGTTTCTGTAACTGGCCACATGGAGGTAGCTGGTGTTTGTAACTATCTTCTTCCACTACCTGTTCTGTATTCACTTTGTCTTCAGCTAATACCTCAGTCTGGTCATGGTTCTTTACCTGGTGGACTGACCCAAGCCTTGTCCACTAATAGAGCACAGTCATAATCTCATAAAATAATGCTTCTTTTTATTTTAATGGTTATGCCCCTCAAGAGTGTACAACAAGGAGTGACAATATGACACTCTAGTTTCTGTTTATGTCTACTAGAGTTCTTTAGTGGTTAGTGTAGGTTGTCATATGAGTGCATGATGGGAGAGAATAAAGCAGAAAGTTATTATAAATGTGAATAATTTTATAACATTAAAGAAATACCTTTTTAAGAATGAACTCATTCCGTGCCTTTTTATCTATTTTCCAACACAGCATTTTTCTTCTTTTCTAAGTTTATCTTCTTTGCTTCAGATTTAATAGCAATGTCCATTTAACATTAAATCTCCAAGAATTCATTATATGGGTCATCATCGTGTGCTTTGGAGAATTCAACCTTCCTGAACTGTGAGTCAATTTTGATTTCTCAATATCTATGCAAAACAGTTGCTAAATGCTAATAGCATAGAAAATGAAACATACTCAATCATCATTTGGAATTTTTTATGAGAAAGACGATGAGTGAAAATTTAAAGCCACGCAATTGTTATGAGCCCATATATCTGCTCTGCTTATAATTACCACGATCATTTTCTGGCTAATAGAATAATCATTAGGAAGAGATAATTTAATAATGTGCACTCATTAATTGTTCCATATACACTTTCTTGACCTTTGAGTGAAAAGAATCTCTTCTAGATGTATTGACTATGAAGATAAAAGAGGGCTAGCAAGTCCATAGCTCTTTGTTTTGGAAGCAAAAAGACACGTTTTCAGAGTTTTTCTAGAACAACCAGTGGGGACATTACAGGAAGTCAGAGATCTGCTAATCTTCATCAATATGTTTCAAAGAATGGAAAAGATTATGACATTCAGAGTTGACATCATTGTTTATTAACAGGAGGGTTCATAATTTAGCATTTCCTACTAAAATTTTATTATGAGGAAATCAAGAGTTACTGAAGAAGAACCATCAAGCTCATCTCCTGGAATTATTTCCTTTTTGGCTTAATCCAGACTTACTGATTACCATCACTCATTTCTGACTCATCAGGGGAAACTCTTGCCTTTTTCTATTATTGTCATTGCATCAGCTTTAATTAAATGTATTCAATTATTGTGTAATAGGAGATGTTTTATTAATAACCATTCTAATTGTCGTGGAAAAATGTCATGTTCAATAATGTCATCATATCAAATTCAGGAAGAAGAAAAAAAGAGAGAATTGACTAAGAGTCCAAGTTTAGCATCAAGAAAAAAGCTGGAGTCCTCAGTGTTCCATGTCTCCTTGTCAAATGGTACTTCTTGCTATAATTACCACCGTGCTTGGTGATCACTGGAAACTGACATAGTGAACAATATGACTTAACAAAGTTCCAATCCACTACGGTGACATTACTCTCTTGTAATCCATGTCCTTTGAAAACTTAAAGTTCAGCTTTCCTAATGAAACCTCCATTTGCTTCTTTGTTTTTTGCTCAAGTTAAAAGTTGAGCAATGTTGCATTTTTTTATTACAATACCAGCACACCAGGTAATGAAAGTCTAATATAATTTTAATATTCTAACAAATAAAATCAATGTTTTATTATTTGAATAATTATACTAAAATAAACTTATATTTTATGTGATTAGTTCTTTCACTTGTAGGGTCTTCTGCTCAAAGAAAAATATGAGAAATATTCAAACTTTAAATAAAACTACCAATTATGATTCCAGTTATTATAATTTTTTTAAAAAATTACTAGTCAAGATCAGTGTTATTCCATTTTCTTCTAATACTTAACATTAATGAACACTATATCCAATACCCTAAAATTCCAATTTCAAACAGAAAACTCCAGGAAAAAAATTAGCACAATAACTCTCTTCCCCTCTCTTTGTTCTATCCAAAGATGAAGTTACATTTTTAAATTATATGTAAAAAGGAATGAACTGTTTATGTTATTACAATAATGAGAAATGGGCTTAAAGAATGGAATTTTAAATGGAATTTTAAATTAGTATTTTTCCTCTAATGATCAAACCACTGTTGAATACACAAGTATACTCATTTGTCAGATCCATTACTGGCAAATATTTTTTATTCAAGGGATAGTCCATCGTTAAACCCAAAGCTACTGAAATGAAGAGATAAATAATATTTAAAACATCAAATGAACAGCACATTGACCCCATCCTTTGGGCATTTATTTCTTTACTATTTTAAAATAAGATAAAGGTAGTGAAAAGAACTTGGGTTTTAAAATCAGTCAAACTTCCGTACATAGCAGTGATATAAATTTAGTATGTTATTTAATCTCTCTAAGGTTATACAGTAGACAGAAATATAGAAAATAACACAGAAGAGATATCTGGTTCAAGGCAAATAACTAAACTCAAGTACTTATCTCTCCTCAATGCCATTTCCATTCAAATGATGCAACACAAGTCAAAATAAATTTCTAGCAATGCTGAAAGTCTGGGAAGATGTCACCAACTGATCAGAACCATAGAAAATGTAAAGCCGATGACAGCAGAGCAAGAAAATCTCAAGAGGTGAAAGGAATTCCTCAAAAATTGATTCATGTGATTAACTGTACACCTCGGTAAATTCACTGAAAATCATTTAATTGTACACTTAAAATGGAGTGTTGGTTGTACGTAGAGACAGTTGGAGCACTATGTATGTACTCTCTGGACTACTTTGACAGAGTAGGTTTTTGAATGTATCAAGATAAGTCAACTTGAGTGGTAATATATTTTGGGAAATCAGCTCACTACAAATTGTGACTGTAAACATTGTACTGTAAATGCTTTGCAGTTTTCCCCCAATAAAAAAATAAAAAAATAAATAAATAAATAAATAAATAAATAAATAGTTCAGGGAAGTAGCTGCATATATTGAGTTAGACAACTTAATTTAAAATCTCTTCAGAAAGCTATTTTTGTGAGATGCTGACACTTCCTCAACAAGACAGGCGAATGTGTGCACACATGAGGGATGAAGTGTTTGGGGCATATGTTTGATGCTGAAGAATAGAGAAATGAGAAAGCTGTCCCTTTTTGTTCCTATAAAAATATAAACCAATTGATTTTTTTTCAATGAGAATCTTCATCAACTTTGTTTGCTCTAATATTAGCTCAAACCACTGATATTTTTCAGGTTTTACAGAGATAAGTGGTCAGACACTGAAGAATGCAAGAAAACTGCAGTCATAGAGGGAGCAATTAAAGTCTTTTTTCTTCCCTGCCATTAGTGTGACAACCACAATATGATTTAAGAGAGAATAATACAGCTTGTGTTATAGAATTTGGAAACTATCATTTTATCTTAGGACAGAGAGATATTGTATTATTTTTCCTCATATTGAAACAAATGTCACTTTAGCATTGCAATTTGAATTTTACTATTTCTAGTTTAAATGATAAGTAAGTTTTATTGTTAGCTAAAAGGACTTTGAAATCAATACATACAGTGACTTTGTCATAATAATATCACCATGTAATGTGCACAAAAGATAGAACAAAATGCATCTCTTCATAGAGAAATTCTAGCCTACTTCTCTTCCTAACTCTACACATCATTGGAAACTCTGGGTTCAGTTATATGCATTTGAAATATGAAACCTTATTTATAGCCAATGAAAACAGAAAGAAGATGAATGTGTAGTGAGTCAGAAACAAGGCAGCTGGCAAATAACTGGATGGGTAATATAAAATGATTGTTTCCAAAAAAAGAGTAAAACTATTGCAATAAGTTATGGAATAAATAATTGAAGGACAATAAAATTGTCCTTTAGGATTTTAATGCAAGTATAAATTATCTCTGATTTTGAACCCTTATTTTTTGAATTTGTCATAATTAGTATGACAGCACATCCTTTTTGCAAGATATTTTAATATTACAATATAGGTAGAAAATTTGCAAAATTCACTTAGAAAAAAAATTGGATTGCGCATGGAAATTCTTTCCCTCAATTCTTTTATTAATATTTATGAAGTATTTTTTATTAAATACCTACTATGTATCATGCACTGTTCTCAGCACTTGAATGCCAAGATTAATGTGATATGGTACCTATGTACTATAGAAGTACAGCAGAGATCTGAGAAGGCTGAGGAGAGAGAGATGCTCCTGGAGAATATAATTGCTGAATTAAATCTAAGGAATTATCAGGAGTTACCTTGGTCCAGATAGGGAATTTCTAGAGGGAGGTTAAAAGGCAAAGTGGATCCCAAGTGGAGGACACATGAACGAAGTTATGGAGGCAAGATGTTACATGGTTTGTGAAAGATAACTACAAGTACCTCCGGGTGGCTAGAGTAAGACCGGGAGTGGTGGAAGATGGACAAATCCATAGGGACTGGACCATGCTTGCAATGGTAAGGAGCCTCGGTATCCTTACTACTGAAGAAACGGAAAACCACCAAAAGGCTTAAATGAGAAATGGCACGATCAGATTTGTGTTGAGGGTAGCTCCTCTTCGATGCTGCTTGGATGATAGATTTGAATGGGATAAGACTAGTGGCAGAAGATTCTGGCAATAGGCTACTGTTTCAGTTGACAGGCCATACAGCAGAGATGGTGAGGTAAAAAGGGTTTCAAAAAATATATAAGCAGTAAATGTAGCAGAACCTGCATTTGATTAATTAGTGATTGATGCCATGCAGTTGAGAAAGGAGGATACTGAGAGTAAGGAAGGAATCAAGGACAACTCTAGAATTTCTACCTTGAATGATGGAGATCATTCAAGAGATAAAGAATAAAGTGAAGGAACATGCTTAAAGGAGGTGATGTTAGACATATTAACTTTGAGATACCTGTAAAAATGTCTAAGTAATTACACATACAAGCCTGAAGCTTGTAGGAGGTGACTGGACTAGATTATTAGGTCATTAACATTGAGATGATTATTAAAACATAAGAGATGAGTTTGCTCAGCAAGAGTTGGAAAAAAGAAAAAAGTAAATGAACCAGAGGTAAGCCCTAAGAATACTAATATTTTAAATGTTTTGTTCACAGAGTAAGAGGGAACCAAGTAGGAAACAGGAAAGGAAGGGTCATAGAGACAGAAGCAAAATCAGAAAAACTTGGTGTTGAGGATGTCAAAAGAGTAAGGAATTTCAGGAAGCAAAGAGCAACTTTTCTTGGAATGGTAATAGACCTCTGATCTTCTTTAGATGTCATTCTTCGTTGTTTCCATCAAATCTTCTGCATGCCTGATACAGCACTTTCAAATTGCCCAGAAATCAACACTTTATCTGAATACTTTAAATTATTAGAAGTTTCTCCAGGTCACAGACATCCTGTTTGACTTTGTATTCTAAGAGCTAAACATAGTAGGTGCCCAACAATGGCTTGAGGCAAGACAATTGAAAAGTATCAAATAGAACTTGCAACAGGAAGTTCTTAGTGAGAAATAGAAAAAGCTCCCACAGAATGGCTGGAGCAGAAGCCAGACAATCAGAGTTGTCAACTGAAAGGAAGATCAGTAAGTGGGCAAAGCTAATGTTAAATGTTCTTTCAGAAAGTCTGAAGGGAAGAGAAAGATGAGAAGGTAATCTAGTGATTGATAAGGAAGAACAAATCAAGGCTAAGAGAAAGGAGCCAGTAAAGAGGGAGACTATATTTTGTTGTTTTAAGGAACTCTGCAAGTTAAAAATGTTTAATGCCAGAAAGAATAGATTTTACTAAATTTTGTGCTCCAGGACTTAAAAAATCATAATAATTAAATAATTGTCTTAAGTCAGTGCTAATTACAAAGTGTGCACATAGCATTTGTACTGTGATTAGATATTATGACAGTTGGTGAGTCTGTTTCCTTCTCCCCGCAGAATCCTGCCATCGGTGTTGCAGTGAACTGCATTGATATATTACAAGTAGAAGGATATAATCTGATAGCCGCTGGAACCTTACATGGTGTGATCATTTTGTGGAATTTTGTAACGTCTACTGTCAAAGAAGTGTAAGTTGTGTCTTTTCCATGTTCGCTGTAAAAACTGTACTGTGGAAGAGCCAAAGGAACAGTCAATGTTCAAAAAAAGAAAAGAGCAATAAATTAAAGTGGTGATAACTCTCAGGAGAAACTTTCCTGGGAGTTATATTAGTGAAGAGACTATGTTCTAATTGTCTAAATCCTAGAACGATATGACTAGGGTGAACCTTAAGTATCTGTAACACATATTCAATTGCCTGCTGGCAATTTCCATTGGGATTGCTATCAAGACTGTTAAAGCCCCACATGCCTGAAACTTGTTCCCAATCTATCACCCCCACAAACTTCTCCTCTTCCTGCATTCCCAGTGCCACCACCATCCACTCAGGCACCAAAGTCAAATGGTGAGAGGCAGCCTGGAAAGATTTCCTTCTCATTGACCAGCCCAACACATCCAATGTATTACAGGATGTGCTAACAAGGGCCAATGTGGCAAATGCGATTCTACATCTCAGCCAATTAGATTTTCTCTGTACCATAGCCAAAATATTTACCCTCCCCCTGCTATCCATTTCCAAACATTCTTGCCATTGGCTGTAAAAGAACTAATATAACATTGAATTATTTGTGTGGATGGATTGTAAATAATAAGCTCTCCCCAGTTGTGTGACTGGTATGTATGCAAGGGCCATGTGTGGACACCCGATGTCAACGGGTTTGTAAAATTTTACTTTGAGGTACCAGATGGCCACAAACCTTAACAAGAATGAAAATAAAGTCAAGTTTACCCAAGCATTTGGGAGAATAGATGAGGTATAAAAGAGGAGAGAAGAGAGAGTTGGAAAGGACAAAGGAAAAGAAGAGGAAAAGACAAAAGAAAGCTCTGCCTCTCTATTTACAGTACTGGTCCACCCGGACCCCATGCCCCTTTCTCATCCAGCTCTGAGTCATTACTTTAGTGAGCTTCTGAGAGGAAATAATCTCTTCTTGTTTGGACTCTGAATTTATTCTCACTGAAGCTTTAGTTGAAACAGCTTTTTCTACAGTCCCCTCTCTCTGCACTTCAGCCCATGTGCCCCTGGCCCTGCTCCTAGAATTCCTGTCATCCTCCTTTTCCCTCTCTTCAGCCCTTGCCCTTCGGCTTTTCTCACAGATTGTATACTTGTCATTTCATACCTACACCTCTCTGCACCGCACACTTCCTCACCCTCTTAGGAGTGTTCTCACACTGTAAGTGTCAGCTTATGTATGACTCACGACTAAAAAGGGAAAGCAGACAGACTAAAAAGACCAGAGTCTTGATGCCACAGCCTAAAGAGGTGGGCAATTCCCTGAGAATAATCCAAATTAATCCAAATAATCCAATAATTCAAAGGTGCAGATCCTCCTTGTTGAAGTGCCAGGCATTTGCCAAGGGATGATGCAAATTCAATACCCAATCACAGAGAAACACACACGGATGTTTATATAAAAACAATTGATTTGGAATCACTGCAGTATTTCTCAAAACATATAATTTAGCACAGAATTGTGGAAGGTAATTTAG
The DNA here is from genome assembly GCA_963574885.1 of Lepilemur ruficaudatus. Taxonomy (NCBI): domain Eukaryota; kingdom Metazoa; phylum Chordata; class Mammalia; order Primates; family Lepilemuridae; genus Lepilemur; species Lepilemur ruficaudatus. The sequence goes on along the minus strand of CAUYRT010050730.1, from coordinate 595 downwards.
GCCCAGCATTAACGGTTCTAAAATTGAAAATGGTTTCCATATTCAAGGTGGAGGCCATCTCTACGTCTACCTCAAACTTTGCCTAAGATCACTTCACCAATCATGTGAAATAACCCTGCTCTAAGCCCCAAACTCAATATTGTTCTTGTTAATTAATAATCTACTTCATCATTCAGCTCATGTGCAGGGGAGAAATAGCTAAAAAATTTGAGCTCAACAAGACATCATACGCTTCTCTTTTGAGTTTGGTTCACTTTCTGTGATGCTCCTTCATCACTCATCAGCTCAAATTAGAAGTAATTTCCATTAAAGAAAAAGGGAAATCTTGCTATAAAATCTATTTGTAATAAGGAATGCCTTAAGAGGCAGGCCCGAAGTGCAGGTATCCAGGGACTGTCACTCTGTCCCCAGGAAACTGCCCAGGAAGGTGCAGGTTCCTTGGACTCTGGGCCAACAGCAATGTAATCACAAAATGACCTGTCCTTCTCCACTCAATTATAAGCTCCTTGGGGGCAATAACCATATTTTATTCAAATTTGTCACTCCACTTATTCAAAGAGTAGAATTCTATTCTTTTTTTTTTTTTTTTTTTTTT
>CAUYRT010050729.1:0-72016 GCA_963574885.1 Lepilemur ruficaudatus | reverse complement strand
TGAATCCCTAACTCACATCATACATAAAGATCAATTCTAGATGAACTGAAACTTAGTAGTGAAAAAGCAGAAGTTAAAAACTTTTATAAGAAAATATACGTGACCAGGATTTCCTTAACAAGATATAAAAAGTTATAAAAGATCAATGTATTTGTCTATATAAAATTTAAAACTTCTCTACAACAAAAGTCACCACAAACCAAGTTAAAAGAGTTTATATTAGGGAAAAACATTTGCAATGTATTATATATGTCCAAGAAAGCATTTACACCCAGAATTCACAAAGGATTCCTAAAAATCACTAAGAAAATAGATAAACAACCTAATGGAGAGATAGAAACAGGCCAGTTAAGCAGTCCAAATAGCCAATGGGCATAAAAAGTTGCTCAACTTCACTTGTAATTAAGGAAATGCAAATTAAAACATATAGGATACGATTTCACACTCATCGGACTGGCAAAAATTAAAAAATCTGACTATCAGTTTTGCAAGAATGGAGAGCATAGAAACTCTTTTACATTTGGAGGAAGGACTATAAATTGGTATAACCAAACCACTCCAGCAAGTGGCTTTGCATTATCTGGTAGAAGATTCTGTAGCTTATGACCCAGCATTTCCATACTATGTATATACCCTAGAGAAGATCTCAAATGTGCACAAGGAGACATGCATAATAATGTTCATCATAGCCCTGTTTGTAATAGGGAAAAATTGTAAAGAACCTAAATATGCATCAATAGGATGGATCAACTGTGATATATTCATTTAGTGAAGTGCTGCACAGTGGTTAAAATGATCTAGAAAGACAAGTATCAATATGAATCAAATTTCAAAAACATAAGGTTGAATGAAAAAAATCACAGTGTAATACATCTAGTGTGATTCCGTTTATATAATGTTTAAATAGGTATAAACAATTTTTTTCTGTCTATGCATAGCTTACATAGTTAATAAAAACATGGTGAGAATGATAAACACCAAATTCAGGACAGTGGTGACTTTGGGGGAAAGGATTGTACCAGGAAAGTCTATATAGGGGACTGCAAATATATCTGCCCTGTTTTAAAGTTTTTTCCAAATTAAAAATTACAGCATATTTATTGGAATGCCAAAAGAAGCTCAAGAACCAAGAAGCCTTCTTCTGTTAGAGCAGACAGCAAAATCAGTCTTGGAGATTAGTTCTCATAAAAAGTGATAAAAATTGATTCATAAGGTTTCAGAAAAATCCTTCAGAGAACAGCAATTAGAAATTATATACTTGTGTCCAGACACAGGTGGCTCACACCTGTAATCCTAACACTACAGGAGCCAAGGTGGAAGGATCACTTGAGGCCAGGTGTTCAAGACCAACCTGGGCAACATAGCAAGACCCTGTCTCTACAAAAAAATAGAAAAATCAGCCAGGCTTGGTGGCACATGCCTGTAGTCCCAGGCTGAGATAGGAGGATCGCTTGAGCCCAGGAATTTGAGGCTGCAGTGAGCTATGATGACACCACTGCACTCTAGCCCAGGCAACAGGGCAAGACCCTATCTCAAAAAACACACAAAAAAAATATTCATATTTTATTAAGAACAAAATATGATCACTGTAAATTTTAACCTTTTAATGCTCAGATGAATTCCTTCATGAATTGGAAGATCTTTTGTGAAAATTCATTTTCTTGGATATTGCACACCACTTTTAAAAAATTATGAAATATATACATACACAGACAAGTGATAGGACATATGTATACAGTTTAATATATGTTTGTAATTATTAGCACACAAAGCAAATTCTGTGTGACCACCACCCAGGTTAAGAAATACAGCTTTCCAGAAGTGTAGTATACGATGTGATTTGTTTTATAATAATATAAACAAGTATATAAATAGGCTTGTTATTTCTCTTACATTTTAAAAGTTGGTTTTCAAAAACATATTGCTAGCATTGATCTTTTAAATTTTTAACATAATTTTGGATTGAGAAATGTTGGTCCAACTCCATGATGGCTAAGACAGCTGTGGAAAATACTGATTTGATTCATGGTTTGCAGAAGCTGTGGCCACAGTCGGCAGCCACAGTGTCACATCTCTTACCTGTGCCCTAGCCAGTGATCTCTCCCCTGCAGGCTCTGGGCAATGGTGAGCAGTCCTCCTCAGCAACATTTACAGTTAATTCATGTGAGCAATATCTCTCTTCTTTTGGCCAGAGCTCCAGGACGTTGATAAGTAGCTTCAGAGCTCCGTTTTCCCTGACATTGGGCAATGGGCTAGGTGCGTGGTCTTTAGCATTTTGGACCATCGCCTTCTATCTGAGCATTTGCTGTCTCTCCTGAGACATTGAGCATTTTTTTTAAACTCTTGGAGTAGATTGCCCTTGATGGTTAGGCGAAGAGCCCTTAGCCTGAGGACCAGGAAACAGCACACTAGATGAGGGTTTCTCAACAGTGGCACCATTGACATTTTGAACTGGATAACTCTTTGTTGTAAGGAGCTGTCCTGTGCATTATGTTTAGCAGCATTCCCGGCCTCTACCCACTAGATGCCAGTAGCACCCTCTCAGGTGTGACAACCAAAGTGTTTTCAGACATTGCCCAGATGTCCCTGGGAAACTTAATCACCCTCCGTTGGGAACCATTGCATTAGAGCACAGTATTCACGTGACGCTGATATTCCCTTCTCGATGCGGCAGCTTGAAGGGAGGTGGGTGAGGAGGCGATCTGGATGAAGGCGCTAACTTGGAGCAAGAGGAGGGAAGGGCAGAGAGTCAGTAAATAGGGATGGGGGCTTCAGGGTAACAGTTAATGACAGTGGGCAGCAGGGAGGGTGGGCGCAGACCTGCGAGGCTGTGAGGTGTGGCGTGAGCTCCCTTCACAAGTAATCGGGAGGACTGTGCTAGCACAGAGCTCAGTCTTCTCTCCTGCCTCCACCTTCTTCCTGCTTGAGCCGGCCTTGAGTCCTGAAGGAGCTTTAGATCCCCTAACTATTTTACCACTTTCCTCCTGACCTTGTAGAGAGAGTGATGTGAGTCCAGCAAGTGGGTTAAGTTCCTTGGAGAGAGGCTGTGACAGTAGACTTTTGTCAAGCACCCTCTTGGGCAGGAATTGTGCCAGGCACTCGGAACCTCCCTGATAGCTCAGGACTGTATGATCTGGATGGGAGGCAGGCTCAGCCAGCACAGGCAGCCCTGGGAGGAGGAGGAGGCAGGCTCTGTTGTCAGACTGCCTGGGTCTATATCCCAGTTCTGCACCTGGCTATTGTATCTCCTTGGGCAAGTGAGTAATGCTGCTAAGCCTCAGTGTCCCAGTCTGTGAAATGGGACAGTAAGAATTCTTATCCCATGTACATGGGAGAGGATTGAGAGAGTGTGTACAGCCTGTAGGACAGTGCCTGGCATTAGTGAGCACTTGATATTAATATTATTTTAAATGTTTTATTACTGCTACTACATAAGGCTGACACAGACTTAAACAGTGTCAAGAAAATTGAGGGAAGAGTAACCAAAGACTTCACAGAAGTGGCATTTTTGAGATGAGTCTTAATAGGGCTTTATCACTAAAAATAAAATTGTGGGATTGGGGGAAGATGAAGCACTAAGTAAGATTCATGCAGAAGAAAGAGCAGCCAGGAAGTTAGGACTGCTAGCCAGCATGGTTTATGGGGGACAGCTGCTGGCTCTGTGATCCCGAGGCGGAGGGAGGGGTGGGAAGGCAGGTAGGGCCTTGGGGTGGGGGGACACTTGGCCTGAGGGGACAAAAGTCTCGAACCCCTTTGGCTTGGGCCTGCTTCATTCCTTATTTATTTCCTCCAAAATAGATTAAGAAGAATTGGCCATTTTAATCCCATTTCCCCCTCTCCGGGGGCAATGAAATGCTAAGTGATACTGAGCTTTTAGAAACTGAAAAGCAAATTGGTTTGTGGTGCAACCTTGCGCTATCACATGGGGGCCGGGCAAGGGGGACGCTGGCAACAGTTCACACCCAGAGAGCCCAGCCACTCCTCAAGGTGTCCCGACTCAGACCACTCCAAGGGCGTCCGGCTCCTTGGCATTCACGGAGGGGCCAGTCGGCCACTGGGTCGCACTGTGCTTTGCGCCTGTCTCCCCTCTGCCGCTCACATGCTGCCTCAGGGCAGGCGCTGGAGCCATCCTGGTAGACGCAGGATAACCAGGGCATCTGTGCCCAAGGAGCCACGTGTTATTTCCCTGGAGTCTGGCGCGTTGTGCCCAAGGCTTTGCTGACTCAGCCTGGTGCCGCCTGGCATCCACCTCACTGCCGAGACCTCGGTCCCAAGGTCACCATTGTCCCCTGGATGGTGCTGACTTTGGTTTACCACTCTCCGAAACTTCACACAGTGAACACGGACTTATTGAGCACTTCCTACCATGCTGGGCACAGGCGGAGCAGTTATGAATGAGACAGGCGCCATTCCTGGCATTGTGGAACATGCCACCCTGTGGGACAGAGACACACTGAGCAGACCGTCTGAGTGGACAAGGTGGACAAGGGCTCAGACAGGGGCAAGTGCAGGAGTCGTGGCGACATAGAGCAAGGCAAGGAACCTAATCTACAAGGCGTGACAAGCTCAGGAAAGGCCTCCCTGGGAAGACAACCTCCCTGAGATATGAGAGGGCAGAGAGGCAGGCAGAGGGGCAGGAGGAGGATGTGGGGAGCCCTCCTCACCAAGGCACCTGCGACCAAGTCTGGTGAGCTTCCTGGGCCACGTCCCCTGGCCTGCCTGGTGTCTTTGGCACCACTCTCTCTCTTAAAATCCCCCCCACCCCACAGTCTCCCCATCCTACTTTTTTCCCTTCCTCCAGTTGCTCTTTTGTCCCCTTTGCTGGCCCCTCTTCCTCCTCTAGCACATCAGGTCAGCCTTCCTAAAGGATGGCTGTGCTCTCCAAGGCCATGGACAGTGGTGACAGGAAGCCAGGCTTGGGGGAGGCCGGCCTGGCTGGTCTCCGGCTCCTACCTTCACCCCTTACTGGTCATGGGACCTTACAAGCAAATGACCAGCCGCTCTGTGTGCTGGTGTCCTGTCTATAAAAGGGGTTCCTTGAACAAGACAGTCTTAAGTGGGGTAATGCTGTAAAGCGCTTGGCTCAGGGCCTGCGTGAGCCATGAGTTAACACAGCCCCCTCCCCTTCAGGGTCAGAAACTCACTAGGTTCAGTTAACTTTGTTTTTTTCTTGGAAACCTGATGAATGTGGAATGTCAGGGTGTCCCCGGCAACAGTGCTTGTGCTGAAGTTGAGCCTTGCTTAGAAAATTGCATCTGGACTCGGAGTTGTCTGTATGACCTCTAAATACCCACTGAGCCATGGCTTTGGGCTTCCTCAGTGTGGTGTCTTATAACCGGGCAGGGTCCTTGCAGGGACCCTGGAAGCTCTGTCTGTGGGGCTGTCACAGCAGCTGCCAGCTCCTTTGGGACCAGGGGGCTCCTGCACCTAGTTTGCTTACACCTGAGTTGACACCTGGAGGTGACCTCATGTGTCAGGTGAACGTCCAGCACTGACATTCTATCAGTTCACTCATGTACAAGTATCTGTTGATGGTCTGCTATGCAGTAGGCCTGAGAATGCAATGTTGAGCAAAACGGATTCATTTTCTGCCCTCAAGGTGCTTACAGTCCAGTGGGGAGATGGCTGTCAATCAAAGCATCACACAAGCAGTAAAAGAACACCCTGATAATATGCACTTCATGCTGTGAACGTGTAGTGGGGAGATGGGACCTAATTAGAGAAGTTAGGGAAGGCTTCCATGAGGAAGTCATGCTGGGGCTGGCATCTGATGGATGAAAAGACACTAACCAGACCAAGAAAGGGGAGGGAAGGGTCCAGGAGGCGAAAACACAGAGGCCAAGGCTTTGTGGTGGGTGCAAGGTGCAGGGAATGAGGGCAGGTGGGGCTATGTCATGTGGTCCTTAGAGCCAGGGCTGAGTGTCAGATCATTTAATGACCCAGGGCCACCCTGGGCGTATGGATCAGTGAGAGCTGCTGCCCAAACACAGTCACCCTGGTGTTATTTTTGCTTTGTCATCTTAAGAGCAGTGAGAAGCAGGTTAATGCAGGATGGGGATGTGTTGGTGGGAGGAGGGGTTGGCCTGATTGGATTTATAATTTGAAAAGCTTATTCTGGCTGCAGGAGGCTGAGATCCAGTCCCAGGGGAGTGAAGTTTGAAAGAACCTTGAGGGAAAAGGTTTTTAACAGAGAAGGAAGCGCAGGGTGTGTGCAGGCTTCATAGAGCATGGAGGGGGGGGATTTGTAGCCAGAGAGGAAAGTTGGCCTTTAACTGCAGGGGTCTTGGCCGCCCCCATCTCCATTTTTGGCTTCTGTGATCCCAAACCACAGAGTGGAGGAAGGTGCACGTGGGCTATGACGGAAGATAGAGTTGGCCACAGATGCCCCAGCTATGGGCAGAAAACCTTCAGGGCACTCATAACAAATCAAGCCCCACAGCAGTGTTTTCTGTAGCTTGGAGAATTGTTCTTGGCATCAAAGGCACACATTTTTTCCATTAAAGGAGGTGAATGAAAGTCACATTTCTTTGTCTCTCTCTCTCTTCCCTCCAGGCTTATATTTGGCACCCTTTACCCTGCATATTATTCCTACAAGGCCGTGAAATCGAAGGACATTAAGGAATATGTAAGTAGCACTGTTTATTGGAGGGGGTGGCTGATGGGGTGAGGCTGGGCAGCTGGGTGTGAAGGGTGGGAGCAGGTGGATGCCTCCTTGCTGTGGGCACTAGCAGCAGAGCAGATGAGTCCCTGCATCACTCTTCTTCTCATGAGACATCTCAGGAGTCCTGTCCCCGTCTAGACCTCGAGTGTTGAAGTGAGGAAAGCAGAGAGGTATGGCAAGAGGAGATGGCACCTGGAATGGGAGGTCCCCTCTACTCTGCCACATGCCACGAGTAACTTCACCTCCCCCAGCCTCAGTTTCCTTGTCTGGAAAGCACTCTGTAGACCAGAAAGCACCAGGACTGGGAGACAGTGTGGCATTGAAGGCAGGAGCATGGGTCCTGGAGTCCAGCAGACCTGGCTTTGCAGCTCTGCCCTCATTCTAGTGCTGCCATTCCAGCACCTCACCTTGTAAGCCCTATTGCTGTATAAGCTTTTTGAGGGCAGGGCTGTTCATCATTTTGTATCCGTTTCCTGCGGCATGTTGCAGAGGGCAAGCACACAGGAACCGGATCCAGGAGGATGTACTGGTTGGAGGATTGTATTAATTACTGTTGGGTGATTTGGGTGTTCCCGTCACCAGCCCTGGATATGCTGGGTGGCACCCTCAGGCATAAAGACTGTCAGACCAACATTGATTGACAAGGACCTATGTGGAGAGGTGAGGGAAGGGTGCTCCTTCCCATGTAGGACATAAACCCAGGTCAAAGAGAAAAGGGTATGGATTATGGCATCAAGAGGCAGGGCTCAAGTCCTGGCTCTGATGTTAATGCAATGCTGGGCAAGTAGCTTAAACTTCTAAGAGCCTCCGTGTCCCCATCTGAGCAGTGGGATCACAACAATCCCTCTTTTACTCAGAAGATGTCACTTGGCAAGTTTGGTGTAGGTAAAGAGACATTTTGAAGCAGGCCTGGAAAGTCAGTATTTTCTTTCTCAGATTTCCCAGGAAGTCTTTATGGTGAAACCAGCCAGCTCCAGATCAACTGCAACCAGAACTCTCCCAGTTTTCCAGAACTCCTTGCCTCTGCTTGCATCTTCTGCTCCTAAGCAGGGGATCCAGAGGGGAGCGATATCTTCTCTGGGGATGGGGTCCTGGTGCATGTGAGGGAATCTCAGCATGCACACTATAAATAGCTGTGACGTTGCAAGCACAGAACCTCCTGGTTCTCAATTGCTTTGGCATAGGGCAGAGTGTGAGGCAGCCTCTTCCAGCCGTCCCTCTCCCGACCCCTCCCCACCTGCAGCATGGGAAGCTATGCCAGGGAGGGCAGCCTTATTGGGGTCACCGCGGTACCAGGTCTGATTCTTCACTTTGCAGGGGCAGAAACTCGATTCTGTCTGCTCATCCGAGAGAGATCGAACCCTGGTGAATTGTTTTGTTCTGACTAAACTCACAGGAGCCTGGTTTACTATTAGAGTGGCAGTTCATTAATTTAGAGTGACAGCCATAACTGATGGCAGAGCAGCTGTTTTTGCTGGCTGCTGAGCATATACTTTCCCTATGGAAAGCTCGAGAGTTGAGATTAGAAGTCTTCTTGGTAAAAATGGAATCTGCAAAAAGGATCTGAATAGTGTTGGGGGGGCCTGCCTCCTTTCTCTGCACTCACACGCTATTGTGTTTCCTTCCTGCAGTCCTTTTGACCAGTAGGCCCATTTGTCCGAGAGAGAAACCCAGGAGTTTCCTCTGACTTGTGCCTCTCCCTCACCACCCACTTCACACATGCACACACTTGGCTGGTGACCATGTCCCTTCTCCCCTATCCCCTGAAAAATCTTCAGGTCTCTTTTCCTGCTCTGCTGCCACTCCTTAAGTGGGTTCTCATCATTTTCCTGGAATGTTGCTGTAGTCTTCAAGTAGTTTTTTGTCACTGTAACAAATTACCATGAACTCAGAGGCTTAAAACAACACAAATGTATTATCTTACGATTCCAAAGATCAGAGATCCAGCACGTCCCACTGGGCTACAATCAAGCTAGGCTGTCGCTGTCCTTACCTTGTCTAGTTTCTAGAAGCTATTCCTGCATTCCCAGGTTTGCGCCCCTTCCTCCTGCTTCAGTGCCTGCAACATCATGTCTCCCTCTAACCCAGCTGGGAAGGGTTCTCACTAAGGAGTCACATGATTACATGGGGCCCACCTGGCTAATCCAGGCTCATCTTCCCATCTGCAGGTCCTTAACTTAATGACTGCGAAGTCCCATTTGCCACGTGGGGATTAGGACACGGACATCTTTGAGGAGCCACTATTCTGCCTGCCACACCTCCTCACTGGTTCCCCCACCTCCTGGCCCTTGTTTTCCAGTCTGTTGTCCATGTGACATCCAGGAGCCTTTAAAAAATGGAAACCTATTAATTTCACTCCTCCTGGCTCCTTTAATGGCTGCAAGATCGAGTCCAAACTGCACTATATAGTGTTTAACACCCGTCTCCATCTTGCTCCTTCCCTTCTCTTCCCTTCCCAGCCAGTTCTCTGCACCTGCCCTAGGTCTCAGTACCTAAGGTGTGGTCTGTGGGCCAGTATTATCAACATCACTTGCTAGCTCATCAGAAATGCAGAATCTCAGTCCCTACCCAGATCTCCTAAATAAAAACCACATTTTTAACAAGATCCCTAATTTGAGAAACAGTGCTCAAGACATTTATAGCTTCCCGTGTCTTTCCAAACTTACTGCACGAGTCAAGGTTTTTGGATAAAAACTTTAACAGAAATAAATTTATGGGAATTTGTCAAATTAACTAGAAAGTGGGAGAAAGATACCCAGGACCTGGGGAGGATCTGAGAAGATTGGGTGGTGGTCAGGACCAAGCTCGTGCCATGGGGGGGCCCTAACCAGGGACTGGTTAGGAAGCTTCTGCTGATGTCACATCGAGGACACTGGCTGCCTGTGTCTGTGTCCTTGGAACGTTCCCTGAAGGTGCAAAGTCCTGGATAGGGATGTCTGATTTTTTGAAGCCCAGACAACAGGTCTTGCCTCCCACAAAGACCCTCATGCTGGGAGATTTCTCCCCATTTAGAAGGTGTTGGATGCAACTACCAGCCAGAAAAAAAAATAGCCATTACAGGTACCTCTTTGGCTGCCCAACACCTGCATCCACATCCACTCGTTTACACGTATTTTGGCTTTAAAAACAACCTTCCGACAGGAATTCTGTACAGCTCACTCACTTGTCAGATACAGATTTCTTTGGTTGCTGAGTCAGCTCCAGGCCCAGTATCTGTGGGCAAAGTCCTTTCCTTCGGTTCTGAAAGGATCCAACCTTAATAACAGCATTCCAGAAACTGACTTGTCAAGTCAACACCGACACAGCCCATGTACTATATTAGTGGGGAGAGAGAATAAATTAAAATATAATTAGTTAAAATATTTAAATCTATACATAACACAGAAAGGAAGAACATATGGATAGAAGCTGCAGTCCATATTCATGCAACTGGTCATGAGTTCATAGCTGGTATTTATATCTTTTGTTAAAAGATAATTTTTAGGCCGGGTGTGGTGACTCATGCCTATAATCCCAGCACTTTGAGAAGCAGAAGTGGGAGGATCGCTTGACTCCAGGAGATCGAGACCAGCTTGGGCAACACAGTGAGACCCCATCTCAAAGAAAAAAAGAGAAAAATTAGCCAGGCATGGTAGTACAGGCCTGTAGTCCCAGGTACTCAGGAGGCTGAATCAAGAGGATCACTTGAGCCTAGAAATTTGAGGCTGCAATGAGCTATGGTCACTCCACTGCACTCCAGTCTGGGAGACAGAGCAAGACCCTGTCTTAAAAAAAAAAAAGATAATTTTGTAAAAAGAGTAAAATCATGACTGTTGTATAAATATAAAATGAACACGTGAAAGATTTTCCTTGTGAATTAATGAGGGAACCAGTAAAGTGTTAAAAAATAGTTCAAAGGACACTCCAAATAACCGACATATGTAGGCAATCAGAAATATTGAAAATGGCCGGGTGCGGTGGTTCACGCCTGTAATCCTAGCACTTAGGAGGCCGAGGTGGGTAGAGCGCTCAAGGTCAGGTGTTCAAAACCAGCCTGAGCAAGAGCGAGACCCCGTCTCTACTAAAAATAGAAAGAAATTAATTGGCCAACTAAAAATATGTAGAAAAAATTAGCTGGGCATGGTGGCACATGCCTGTAGTCCCAGCTACTCGGAAGGCTGAGGCAAAGGATTGCTTGAGCCCAGGAGTTTAAGGTTGCTGTGAGCTAGGATGACGCCACGGTACTCTAGCACAGGCAACAGAGTGAGACTCTGTCTCAAAAAAAAAAAAAATATTTAAAAGAATTTGTTAACAGTTTAATTTGATATTAAACTGATTTCTTGTAGGTAGGTTGGGGAAATCCTTTGTACCTCTGCTGGACAAAATTCATTTGCACCTCTACACTACTGCACTCTATGAACAAAACCATTTGCATTGCCAGCACCTTTCTTATAAAGTTGTAACATAGCTCAAAGACATTGAAAAATAAGACATCTGCAGAATCAAGATAATTCAGAAGGATGCATTGGACATCTAGCATTTCACAGGACACCCAGTCCAGAGTCTTTCTCAGGTTTTCCTGATACTTTCTTCTTCTGCCATCCAATTCATGTTCCCTTTGCCTTGAGTTAGAGCTCTGGTGGGTGGGGTTCCATATCCAGTGGTGTGGCCCAAATCTTCATTCCTGAGGAATCTGAGGTCTTGGCAGCCTGGCCTCTGCAGGGCTATAGTAATGGCACATTGACATTTACCTCTGAACAAGACAGTTCAGGTCTAGGAGGTCCCCCCAAGGGTCTTTAAGTTCTGTCCATTCTCTTTCCTGCCTCATTGTAACAACCTGGTTCCTCTTCAAAATTAGAATCAGTTACCCCATCAAAGCCCATAAGTCCCTTTATTATTTATTTCCTACTGGTATGAGTCTCCTGAAATGGCCCAGTGACAGTATAGTCTCTGCTTCCACTTCATTGAAACCACTTTGTATCCCCTGGTGGAAGCATCCATTGCTCAGGTACTAAAATCATTAAAAGCAGAAATAAGGATTTGGGGATGAGAAGCAAAAATGCTGTGAGTGGGTTAGACCGTGAGTCTTAAACTATAACATGCATATGGATGAAGAGGGGATTGCATTAAAATGCAGATTATGATCCAGTAGGTCTGGAGTAGGGTCTGAGATTCTGCATTCCTAACCGTCTCCTGGATGATGCCAGTGGTGCTGGTCTTGAACCGTACTTTGAATTGTAAGGAACTAGCATTAAGCTTAATCATAAGAAAGGCCACCCTCATTTCCTTGGTTCCTGAACCTTTAGATTCTGGCTAAGAAGCAGTTCCACAGGTCGGTTACTGGTTCAGAGAAGAAGCTATATCCTCCAGGACTGCACACCAAGCTCATGAAGTGCTGATTCATTCCCACCTGGTTCTCTGCCTGAACCCTCCAAGGCTATGCAGCACTGTGTAAGGCCAGCGACCTCAGGGAAATGGGGTGCGTGATAAGATTTGTGACTCCCCAGATCATCAGCCTGTTACTTCATTTGCTGTAAAGGAGAGTCCTTGATGAGAAGTAGTGTTGTATGGGATGCATCAAAATGAAAAGGGTACCCCCTGGGTCTACAGCTTGCTGTGTGGCTGCCAGAAGTATGGCAATATAAAAACAAGTTCATGTGCAGAAAAAATATGGACATTCCAGAAGGACCCTATGCTGTCCACCCCATGAAGGAAGGAGCCTGGTGTAATGAACCTGCTTCCAGAAAGCTGGCTGATGCCTTGGGATACAGTGTCATCCTGGAGATGCTTGGTCACTGCCGCTGGCAGCGTGGTCTCTGAGTGGTGGTCATGGCCAGGTCAGCCTTGGTCAGAGGGATTCCATGTTGCTCAGCCCATATGCTACCTCTGTCACTCCCACCTCTGTCACTTCCACATGGCCACTTGATATGTGAGCCCATTGAACATGCACCATCAAGCCAGAGGAAAGAGACTGGCTGGCACCTACAGGCCTGGTCAGTCATCCCATCCACTTGGTTACTGAGAGCCTCCTCTGTTGTGGGACCTGCAGGCGAGCATGAGCATTGAGCCACAGATATCTCCATTCTTTGGGCCCATTCACATCATTCCCAGACCACCTCAACACCCATCTCTCCTGCCCCTTCCAAGAACCTCATCATCTCAACAAAACTTTAGCAAATGTTTTAAAATGTACCTGGATTTGTTTTACTCAGGGATAGTAAGATACAAAGACATGGAAATGACTGTCATGAAGGAAGAAGTTTTTACTCATGTTCCCTAGAAGCAGGGAGCACGGCATCCTATGTAGGGCCATGTGTGGCCGGTCAGGAGGCAGAGAGGGAGTGGGGGAAACATGGGTAGCAGCCTTTATTGTGGTTTCCATAAGAAAGGTAAGGCAAGGCAGGCTAAACAGATTTAGAATTGGCTAGTTTGAGTAGTTTCAGCAGGTTCCAGGGTGTGAGGCTGCCTCTAGTTGTCTGGTACTTGCCCTGGGGTGATGATTATGGCTGGAGAATATTGGGACAATCAGTGTAGAGCTCCATAAAGGAGGTGGTTTAGAGGTAGGCTCTGGATTGTTTAGTTTGCATACGAAAGGCATGCTGGGGTAAATCTTTTGCCATCTCTTAAGAACTGGCTAGCTCTTCCTAGTCAGCGAGACCCCAGATGCCAGAACATCAAAAATACAGAAAATAAGAAAATGCAGTTAATACACCTGGGGACAGTACACATGCATTAACTCAGGGCATCAGGCTAAGTGCTCTGCTCAAAGTCCTGTCTGCAGGGAATTTGCTTCCCCACTGTCTCAGGGCCACCCTGACTCTAGCCAACCACTATGAACTCATGCCAGCAGATGGTGCAGAGTCATCTGCAAGCCAGGCTCAAATTTTTCTTACTCAGCCATTTGACATGGGGAATTCCCTGTGAGACTGAAGCAGGGCCAGGTGCAAGAGGCGTGTGAAAGGCTCAAGAAATATTAGTGTGCCAGGTTAGAGGAGGGTCCAAAGGTGAGGTGAGGCTAAAGAGGTGGCTATGCCTGCTACCTCCCCATCCTGTAGGGAGGCCTTTTGCAGGCTGCCAGGAACCCTGCGGCAGGGTAGGATGGAGCATGGAATCCCAACCAGCCTCTGTGGCTCATGGAAGGTCTCCAGGCCTGCTTCCTTCCCTGGGCTCGAAGCTTCTCTCCTGTCTTTTCACTCCCGGATCCTGACCAGTTCAGAGGGAATCCTCAGACATGCTGTGTGCTTGCCATCCCACAGTTGCTCCTAGACATTACTGAGCAAACAAGTCAGCCATGACTCCCATTCTTTATTCTAATTGGAGCTCCGCCCAGGCTCCTCCTCCCCATCTTGTAGGGAGGTTGAGATAGAATCTCTTAAACTTGGAAAGTTCTATTTCAAACTTTGGGAAAAATAACTGTTATTTGATTTCCACAGGCATGATAGGGGAAACCATTTCATAGTAATTTTAAATGAATATGGTTTCCATCTCTGAGTCACCAGTATTCCACTGACCTTGTTAGCCACAATGAATCATACTCAGATCCTTCTTTCTGCATGAAAGTTTTTTTTTTTTTTTTAAGAGATGAAGTCTTGCTCTGTAGCCCAGACAGAGTACAGTGGCACAATCACAGCTCACTGTAGCTATAAACACCTGAGCTCAGGTGATCCTCCTGCCTCAGCCTCCTGAGCAGCTGGGACTATAGGCATGCACCACCACGCCTGGCTAATTTTTAAAATTTTTTTGTAGAGATGGGGTCTTGCTGTGTTGCCCAGGCTGGACTCAAACTCCTGGCCTCAAGCAGTCCTCCTGCCTTGGCCTCCCACAGTGCTGGGATGACAAGCATGAGGCACTGTGCCGGGTTCCTGCATGAAAGCATTCTAAAGTGAAGGAGTGCATGATGGAAACTTCTTCAGGCTAATGCACTAAGCCCCCTCTCTGCTATGGCCCCATCATCTCTGTCTGTACCCTCAACCTCCCACCTTTGGTCTTGCCTTTCCAGGGGTCTTACCTTTCCAGGGGTCTACTTCTTGTATGTCTTTCTGGACCCTCACACTGTCCTAAGCTGCATTGAGCTTAACCTGTTCTGCTTAAATTGGCTCACTCTTTCCTTTCTTGTCGTTGTGAGCCACCCCACAATTATTAATCACTCATGCCCTAATTTCATGCAAGGCACCTTTCTTGCCTTGTATGTGCAGCTGTCTACTCAGTGGGCACTCACAATGAGCATCTTTTGCCTTGCAAACTATTTCTGCCTTTTCTTCTCAAAAAGCCGTTTAGACAGTATTTCCCAAAGTATATTCCTTCTTAACCTTTTTGAAACTATCCTTTCTCTCCCATTCACCATGCCAACATTCTAATCCAGTCATTCAAACCATATTCATTCAGTACTTACTATCCAGGAGGAGTTGCTTTGGGCACTAGAGATATAATGATGTGCAAGAAGAACTGGTCTCCACCCTCAGGGAGCTTAAAATACAGTAGGAAAAGCAGAGGATGCAACTAAAATGCACAAAACAAAAAGAAAGAAAGAAAAGCAGATAAATAAACAGCTACTTTCAAAGCAGTGTAATACGTGTTATGACAGGGAACATGTTTGGCACAGTAGAGGGAAGGAAAGAAGAGAGTACTCACACAAACTTCTGGCACTTCCTAGAGGAAGCGACATTTTGGCTGAGATCTGAGTGCTAAAATCAGGAGGCAAAAAAGGTCCTTCTGTTCAGGAAATTGAAAGAGGTTCATTATGGCTGAAGTAGAAAATGTGAGAGGGTAGGGGAGTTTTTGATGGAGATAATTAGGCACAAGTTCATACAAGACCTTGTAAACGAATTTAAGGAATTTGGGCTTTATCTTAACAACAGTAGGGAACCACAGAGGTCTTTAAGCTAGGAAAGAGTATCATCCAGTTGGATTTAAGAAGATCCAATTTGACTGGAACTTGGAGGACAGATTGAGAAGGGGCAGAGGAATAGAGGCCAAGCGTAAGGCTGTGGTTCTGTTCTAGACAGGATATGTTGATGGTCTGAAGTAAGGAAAAGGTAGAGGGGAATGGAGGAGACAAGATGGGTTCAAGAGAAATAAGAGGAAGTGACAGAACCTGGTTGGCTGTGTTGGGTGAGGAATGCAGAGTTTTCCTCAAGGACACTGCCTAGTCTAGAGTTAGAAGCAGATGTCTAAAACAGAGCCCTGCAGAGGAATTGAAGAGACGTGGAGGAAATGGCCAGAGAGGCAAGAGGGAAATCAGGACAGTTGTGGTATTGCGAGATCTTTTCAGGAAGTGATGATTTTACATCCAGCTGCAAAGTCAAGCAAGTCAAGTAAAAAATGGAAAAGGGGTCCCTTACACTCCCTTGAAGTGTGTTACAAAGTGGAAGCTCCTATGAGAGCCGTTTTGATGTAGTGGATGCAGTGCACTGAGCAAGTGGAGGATGAGGAAGCAAGTACAGATGACTCACTGGAGAAGTTTGTAGCTAGGGTTGTATCAGGGAAGGGGATTTTTTAAAAATTGTCATTGGCCTTTGTTTTTAATTGAAGATACCAAAGCGTGTTTTGAATACTAAAAAGAAAAAGTCTGTAGAGAGGGAAATCAGGCTCCTGGCAGTGTTCCTGGATACTGGTGTTGGAAATTCCTGAATCCTGAGCCCCAGCATGCTATGGGCTTTACAGCTGGACAAGGCCTTGTTTGCCTTCTGCTAAGGAGCCTGTGATGCTAAATAACCTTGGCAGCATGTGGTATCTCAGACAGGGTTACTTTTGATGGACAAAGCCTATCTTGTTTTTCTGAATAGAGAAGACGTTTAAGTAATCCATTGAGATTGATATTTTAGAGTCACAAAGATGATGGAGATTGACCAGAACAGCCTTCATTTTTGAAAGATGTTTTTGCTGGGTATAAAATTCCAGATTGACTTTTTTTTTTCCTTTTAGCACTTTAAAGATGTTATTCCATTTTTTTCTGGTATCTATTGTTTCAGACGAAAAGTTAGCTATCGTTCTTATTGTCATTTCCCTGTGTAATATGTCTTTCTCTCTTTTCTGCTTTTAAGATTTTCTCTCTTTTTTTTTTAGCAGTTTTACTATGGTATGCCTAGGTATGGTTTTCTTTGTATTTGTCTTGCTTGAGATTCACTGAGCTTCCTGGTTCTGTGGATTTGTTATTTTTGATCACATTTTGGAAATTTCAGCCAGTATTTCTTCAAATAATTTTTACATCCAGGCTGGGCACAGTGGCTCATGCCTGCAGTCCTAGCACTTTGGGAGGTCAAGGCGGGAGTATTGCTTGAGGCCAGGAGTTTGAGACTAGCCTGAGCAACACAGTGAGACCCCCATCTCTACAAAAAATAGAAAAATTAGCTGGGCATGGTGGCATGTACCAGTAGTCCCAGCTCCTCAGGAGGCTGAGACAGGAGGATCACTTGAGCCCAGGAGTTTGAGGATGCAGTGAGCTATGATCATGCCACTGTACTCCAACCTGGGTGACAGAGCAAGACCCTATCTCCAAAAAAAAAAATTTATTTTTAATGTCCCATTTTCTTGTTTCTCTTCCTCTGAAATTCCTACTGTATATTAAATATATGTTAGATTGCTTGATGGTGTTCCACAAGTATTGAGTTTCTCAGTGTTGTTGTTTTCCAATCTAGGTTTTAATCTTGATAACTCTATTACTGTGTCTTCAAGTATGCAGATATTTGCTGTTGTATCCAATTTGCTGTTAATTCCATACAATAACTGTTTTATTTCAGATACTATGTTTTTGAGTTCTAGAATATCATTTGCTTTTTATTTCTTTATAGACACCTGTCCTGTGACCTTTTGTTTCTTTTCAAAGAGTTTCTTTCTTTCTCTTGAAATCACCCATCTCTTCATTCATTGTATTCACCTTTTCCTGTAGATTCTTTAACATATTTATACTTTTTAAAGAAAAATAATACTGAACCCACCTTTTCCTCCAAGGATAAGTGTCTCATTTAGTGGAGACAAAAGAAAGTTTAGCTTTCCTAATGAAAGCTTTGTTAGTAAGTTGCTGTATATGTATATATCTTCTTTGGTGAGGTATCTGTTCAGATCTTTTGCCCATTTTTCAATTGAGTTTGTTTTCTTATTGTTGAGTTTTAAGAGTTCTGTGTATATATATTTTTTCTAGAGACAGGGTCTTTCTCTGTGTTGCCCAGACCTCAAGCAAACCTCCTGCCTTGGCTTCCCAAGTGGCTGGGATTACAGGGAGAGTTCTTTGTATATTTTGAATACAAGTCCTTTATCAGATATGTGTTCTGCAAATATTTTTTCCCAGTCTGTGCCTTGTCTTCTCATTGTCTTAATGGTGTCTTTTCAGAGCAGAATTTTTTTAATATTAATGAAATCCAACTTATTTTTTTCTTTCATGGATCATGCTCTTGGTGTTGTATCCAAAAACTCATTGCCAAGCCCAGGGTCTCCAGATATTCTCATATGTTGTCTTCTAGAAGTTTTATAGTTTGTTTGTTTTTTTTTTTCTGAGATGGGGCCTTGCTCTGTTGCCTCAGCTGGAGTGCAGTGGTATCATCATAGGTCACCGTAACCTCAGACTCCTGGGCTCAAGTGATCCTCCTGCCTCTGCCTTTTGAGTAGCTGGGGCAATAGGCATGCACCACCACACCCAGCTAATTGTTCTATTTTTTTGTAAAGATGAGGTCTCACTATGTTGCCCAGGCTGTTTTCCAACTCTTGGCCTCAAGTGATCCTCCTATCTTAGCTTCCCAAAGTGCTGGGATTATAGGTGTGAGCCACTGTGCCCAGAAAGTTTTATAGTTTTATGTTTTGCATTTAGACCTATGATCTACTTTGAGTTAATTTTTGTGAAAGATGTAAGGTCAATGCCTATATTCATTTTTTATTGTTGTTGCAAATGGATGTCCGGCTGTCCCAGCATCATTTGTTAAAAAGACTATCTTTTCTTCATTGAATTGCCTTTGCTCCTTTGTCAAAGATCAAAAGACTATTATTTCTGTGGGTCTGTTTCTGGGATCTGTATTCTGTTCCATTGATCGATTCATCTGTTTTTTCACCAATACCACTCAATCTTGATTATTGTAGCTTTATAGTAAGTCTTGAAGTTTGGTAATGTTTGTCTTTTTCCAAATCTGTTCTTCTTGTTTGGTATTATATTAGCTATGGGTCTTTTGCCACTCCATATAAACTTTAGAGTCAGTTTGCTGATATCCATAAAATAACTTGCTGGGATTTTGACTGGGGTTGCATTGAATCTATAGATCAAGTTGTGAAGAACTGACATCTTTACAGTGTTGAGTTCTATCCATGAACATGGAATCTCTCTCCATTTATTTAGCTCTTCTTTGATTTCTTTCATTAGAGTTTTGTAGTTTTCTCCATATAGACATTTTATGCATGTTAGATATATTTCTAAGTAATTCATTTTTGGAAGGTGCTAATGTTACTGGTGTTGTTTTATTAATTTCAAGTTCCAGTTATTCACTGCTGATATAAAGGAGAGCAATTGACTTTTATTTGTTAATCTTGCTGCAACCTCCTACAGCCTTGCTATAATTACTTACTAACTACAGGAGGGATTTTTTTTTTTTTTGGTCAGTTCTTCAGGATGTTTCTACATAGACAGTTATGACATCTATGAAGAAAGATGGTTTTATCTCTTTCTTCCAAGTGTGTATCTTTTGTTTCTTGTCTTATTATATTATTTAAGATGTCTATTATTATATAGAATAGGAGTGACGAGAGAGAACATCTTTGCCTTATTCCTGATCTTAGGGGCAAAGCATCTATTTTCTCACCATAAGTATGATTTTAGCTATAGGGTTTTTTTTTTTTTTTTGATATTCTTTATCAAGTTGGGGAGGTTGCCCTACTTTGCTGAGAATTTTTATCACAAATGAGTGTTGGATTTATTTTTTATTGATTTAATTTCTTTAATATTATGGTCCCTGTGCACATTTTCAGTTGGGTTATTTATCCTTTTATTGTTGAGTTGTAAGAGTTCCCTATGTATGTGCTATAAGTATAATACCTTATCAAATATATGAAGAGCAAATATTTTCTACCATTTTGTGGGTTGTCTTTTCACTTTCTTGATGGTGCCCTTTGAAGCACAAAAGTTTTCAATTTTGATGAAGTCTCATTTATCTATTTTTTGTTGTTGTTGTTTATGCTTTTGGTGTCATATCTAAGAAACCATTGCCTAATCCTAGGTCAGAAAAATTTACTCCATGTTTTCTTGTAATGCTTTATAGTTTCATCTCTTACATTTAGATCTCTGATCCATTTTAAGTTAAATTTTGTATATGTTGAGAAGTAGGAGTCCAACTTCATTCTTTTATATGTGGATAACTTGTTGTCTCAACATATAATGTACCTTTTTAAAGCCCTTGTCTGCTAATTCTAACATCTAGGTCATCTGTGGATCTTTTTCTATTGACTGATTTTTCTCATAACCGTGGATTATATTTTCCTGTTTTCTCACATGTACAGTTTTTTATTGTGTACTAGACTTTGTATGTGATGTGACATAGAAACTCCAGATTTTTATTGCCTTCTTTTGAAGAGTGTTGAGCTTTTTTCTAGCAGGCAGTTAAATTCAGGCAGATCACCTTGACCCTGTGGTATTTAGGTCTTACATTTTTGGGGAGCAGCTATATTTTAATTTTGCCCTTGGTCACAGAGCCAATCTCTTGGTGTTGAGATGTAGTTTTTACTGCTAGTTGTGGTCCTTCAGATGTTTCACTGGCAACTCCAAAATGTTTACCAAGCCCCTCTAACTTTGCAGGACTTGAACTCCAAACTCTGCTTTTCCTACAGTGGGCAGAAATGGACTCTCTGCTCAACAGCTCGACTCTCTCAGCTTTTCAGTTTCCTGGGTTTTTAATTTTGTTTTGTTTTAAATAAAACAAACTTTTTTGTTTGAAGTCTTAACCTGCTTCTGTGCAATTTGGAGGCTAGCCAAGCACCTGAAGGGAATTTATATGTAGATTTTTGGGGCCTGCCCCTTCATGGCTTCTTTCTTTTGTGGGCTTTCTACCTCACCACTGCTATCTCTGGCAGTTTCAAACTCCATTCTCCAGTTCCTTGAGCACATAAGACTGGATTTCTATTTAAACTGCCCCATCATGTGCAGACCATGTCCTCAGCCACATCAACCTGGATCTAATACAGTGTGGTTCTCTTACTCCAGAGGTTGGATCCCTTACAATCTCTGCCTGCTTTTTTTTTTTTTGAGACAGAGTCTTACTACGTTGCCGGGGCTAGAGTGCCGTGGCATCAGCCTAGCTCACAGCAACCTCGAACTCCTGGGTCAAGTGATCCTCCCACCTCAGCCTCCCAGAATGCTAAGATTATAGGCATGAGCCATCACTCTCAGCCTCTGCCTGCTTTTTATTGCTCCCCAGTGCCTTCAAATGATTGTTTTGAAATATTTTGTTCAGAGTTTATCACCATTGGTAGGAGGGTTAGTCTAATACAAGCTACTCCTTCATTACTGGAAGCTGGAAGGAGCAGACTGTGGAATTTGAACTTTATTCTACAGGCTGGAAAATTTTAAATAAAAGGGTAATCTGATGAGTTTATACTTTGGGGAGATTACTGTGGCTTGTGGGATGGGTTGGTGAGGGGAAAGCCAGGAGATCAGGGAAGCAGTTAGGAGAACTTGCAGTAGTTCAAGAGAGAGGGGACAAAGGCCTTCATTAGGGGATAGAGGCAGTAGAAATGGAAAAGGATGGTCACATGGGAGAGATTTAAAGACAGATCAGTTTCTGCAAGGGGCCCTGGGGCCTTCCCACAAGAAAAGATTCCTAGTGACCAGTGAAAATTGTTACCATTTCATTCCAGACCCTAGCCTGGTTAAACTTCATTCCAGGGTGTGTTTATGTGGTGGCCTGGACTGTTTACTCACCTGATGTTAGTCCTGGAGAAATGACCTGACTGAATCCTGGGTCACTGCTGGTCTGCAGGTCTCCCTGGCTCACCTGAGGGCTATTGAAGGGATCCAATTTGGCCTTGAGCTTGGGTCAATTGTGGAACAGCTTGTTTGCTTCCAGCCCTAAGGTTTGGTGTAGATCTGGACATAAGCTGGGGAAGGGTGGGCTGAAGGGGTTACAAATGCGAGCTACACTGCCCGAACATGAACATGCCTCCGCACCGTCTGTCTTGGATGTTGTTCTTCTGGATGTTGGGTGGCCATTTTTCCTTGATCTTTTCCGCTAGCTTTGTTGCTTCCTCTTTCAACAGGTCAAATGGATGATGTACTGGATTATATTTGCACTTTTCACCACAGCAGAGACATTCACAGACATCTTCCTTTGTTGGTAAGTACTCCAGGATTTGGGACATTTTAAAGGACAATTTTTCCTAGCGTCAGAGGAGAGATAGGAAAGGGCTGAAACCAGCCTGAAACCTTATCTCAAGCCAGACACGCAGTGCAGAGATAGTAATAGAAACATTTTTAATAAGTTAGTCTAAGAAAGTTGTTTTTTAAGTAAATACTTGTTGAGTGAATTTATAAGAGTAAGTATAGTAATAGGCACTAGGGAAGTAGTAATGGACAAGACAGACACAGTTGCTCAATTAATGGAGTTGGTAAAGAAGCATTCAGAGGTTAAAAAAAAGGAACAAAGGAAACAGTACACAAAAATATGTAGTAAAAACTAAGTTTCGTGGGGCGTGGTGGCAAGTGCTTGTAATCCCAGCTACTCAGGAGTCTGAGGTAGGAGGATCACTTGGGGCCAGGAGGTCCGGAGCAGTCTGGGCAACAAAGCGAGAGTCTATCTCTTAAACAAACAAACAAACGAACAAAACAAAACAAAAACCTAAGTTTTCTCCGCACGCCATTCACTCTCACCATAACCACTACTCACAGTTGGGTATCCTCTTAAAAATTTTATACATGTATTCAAAAAAATTTTATATATGTATACAAACCATACAGTAAGATAGAAGGAAATAAATTCTGTGTTTGATAGCAGGGTAAGATGACTATACTTAACAAAAATGTATTGTACTCAGGTGAGAGACATCCTGAATACCCTGACTTAGTCACTACACATTATATACACGTGACAAAATTTCTCATGTACCCCATAAATTTTCATAAATTAAAAAAATTTATATATGTGTGTGTATACACAAACTTTCTTTTTTTAACAATAGTGTTATAGTATCGGCTGGGCACGGTGGCTCACGCCTGTAATCCTAGCACTCTGGGAGGCCGAGGCAGGCGTATCGCTCAAGGTCAGGAGTTCAAAACCAGCCTGAGGAAGAGTGAGACACCGTCTCTACTAAAAATATAAATAAATTAATTGGCCAACTAAATATATATAGAAAAAATTAGCCGGGCATGGTGGCTCATGCCTGTAGTCCCAGCTACTTGGGAGGCTGAGTCAGAAGGATCGCTTGAACCCAGGAGTTTGAGGTTGCTGTGACTTAGGCTGACACCACGGCACTCTAGCCCAGGCAACAGAGTGAGACTCTGTCTCAAAAAAAAAAAAAAAATAGTGTTAGAGTGTACATGGCAGCTCTCATTTTGCTTATTAAATTTGCTTTGGAATACTTTCATATGAGCATAACTACACCTACCTGTTATTTTAGTGGCCACATTGTATTTCATGGTATAGATAAAGAATAATTTATTTAATCCCACTTTGATGAACATTTAAGTTGATTGCCATTTTTTTTGTCTCATAAACACTGCAGCTATTAATATTTCTAGCAATGGAGCAATTAAAAAACATTAGCTAGATCTTTGTATTAATATGTTGTGTCTTCTTAGGTAAAAGAGTCTGTGAATAATGTATACTGTTCTGTTTATATTTAAAGGGCATGGGTTTGTGCACATGTGACTGTGTAGTAAAAGTAGTGTAAAGAGTGCCATTAACCAGGATTATTTCTACGACTTGGGATCATAGGGTTGGTTTTGCATTTGCTGTGTTATTTGAATGTTTTACCATGATCTGATCAAGTGTCATCAGAGAAAATAATAAGGATATTTACATTTTGAGAGGAAAAAGAGTTCTCACCCAAAAAGTATCAGTATGAGCCTCCCTTTCCAAATTTTATTCTGTGATTTAGAGATCATCTAGTTTTTAGTACTTAGTATTAATTAAGTACATACTTAGTAAGTTCTAACAAGTAAATACTTAGCTGTGATCTAGAGATTGCTTGGTATTAACAAGGCTACCAGGGGCCTTCCTATAATAGGATGGAGGAAGGGAGAAGGGGGGAAGTTCCCAGGGAGGGTGGTCTAGGAGGTATCTTCTGCCACAACCAATTGTAGAACCTACTGTGTGCTAGTTCTGTACAGGCACTGGGTGGCTCAGCCAGAGGCAACACCTCTCAGCCGCCTTCGGGAGAGAAAATAACCTGGGAAATTTCCAACCCCAGTGAGGTGCAGGTGCTTGAGTACTTTTGTCTCCCTTCTATGATCTCATACTTTTCTTCTGTCGTAGATGAAGTAGATGATCCTTGCCCCTTCTTGTCCTCTGTTCTTCTAGGTTGATGGTTTAGGAGTAGTATTCTTTTTTCCCCTGTAGTGTATGCATGTCCTTCCTTTCTCTCTCCCTCCTTCATTTCTTCCTTTTCTTTCCTGGTTAAGATGTATACAACCTTTACTCCTACCCAAGAGGTTTCTTTCCACACTGGAGAGGTAAGGAGCGTTCACATTTATGCTCTGAGGAGAGGCTTGAGAGTTGAAGCTTGAGGAGAAGCTCCCAGCTTCTCTTGAAACCATATCCAATGGGTCAGCTGGCATCCCAGGGAAGCTTCTCATGTGGCCAACATACTGCATCCCTATGGTTCCCTGAAACTTAGACTCTCTCCACTCTCTAAAACAGTCTTAAGGCTATTTCCTCTTTTGACGCTGCAAAGGGCAGAGGGCCCTCACCCACCAGAGGATAACCTATAGAAACTTCGGAGAGGTTTGTTTTGGACCTATTGAGGCTGAGATGATGCCAGGTAAATGGTAAGAAAGTTCTGAGGTGGATGTTGGTGAGCAACAAAATGAAATTTGGAGGGAGACAAAGCTCTTGTCCCCCACTGGGACTTTGTTCCTACTTTCCTTGTAGCATCACTGATGGGGTCACCTGCTTGTCTCAGCTCTCCTACTTGATGAGAAACCTCTAAGGGCGAGGATATGTTTCAGTGAGCTTTGGTTTCCCTGTACTGCTCAGCACATACCTTTACCTTATAGCTTTTCGATAGAATTTTCCCAACTGAACAAATCAATAAAACAATGACTCAACCAATAAGCCAGTGGTTATCTTTGAGTACACAAGTGGGGCAGGAAAAAAGCTTGAGGAAAGAAATTAACAGAAAATATAGTGATTGCTCACAGTAGGATGCAGTCTTGAGACTGGTTTTGCTACCTAGAAAAGACTCCAAAAAATGCCTACTTTTAATCAGTCCTGGAAAGGTCGGGGATTATTGGGCTGAAATGACTTCCTTTTTTCTTCTCTGGATATGCCACCTTTTTGCCCATGGAACAAACCCATTTGGTTGTGATTCTTCTATAACCAGCTGATTTCCCTTGCCTCGGGAACACGGAGTAGCTCTCTCTCCTACCAGTCCAGAGGCTGCCTGGGAAGGCAGCACCCAAATGCACAGGCCTGGAGGCCACCCCAAACCAAGTCTACTACCCTAGTTTGTCATTGGAGATGCCAGGAGATTGGGCAGCAGGAAGGCTTTTGAAGGCTGCACCAGTGTGGATGGGATACATCAGAAAGAACCCAAAGAACAAGGAGGGTCTGTAGCAGGCTGGCCAGAAAATAAAAGGGGCTCAGGCAGTCCAGAAGGACCACTCTGGATCTAATATGCATACTCATCCTATGTAGCCCAGGGCAAGCTCTGCCGTACACTGTGAGGGCTTGGCTAGGGAGCATCTAGCTCTCGTGCCCATGTTTGTGTGGAGGTGCAACCTCTGTCTATAAATAAAGTACACACAGAAGTTCTACTTCTGGATATTTATGCTAAGGATACATTTGCATGTGTATGTAAAGAAGCATACATACATAAGGAGGTTTGCTTGCAGCTCTGCTGTAGTAGCCAAAGATTGTAGCCGCCATAAATATCCATTCACAGAGGCCTGAGCCGTTGCTAGTGCACTTGGATGCAGCCATTAAGAAGAGTGAGGTGGCTGGGTGTGGTGGCTCACACCTGTAATTCCAGCACTTTGGGAGGCCGAGGAGGGAGGATCTCTTGAGGCTAGGAGTTCAAGACGAGCCTGGGCAACATATAGCGAGACTCCACCTCTACAAAAACAATTTTTAAAATTAGCTAGGTATGGTGGTGCACAGTGTAGTCCCAGCTACTTGAGAGGATGTGGTGGGAGCATTGCTTGAGCCCAGAAGTTCAAGGTTACAGTGAACTATGATTGCACCACTGTATTTCAGTGTGTCTGTAAAAAGAGAGGTGGGGGGTAGCTCTTCCTGTACTGGTGTGATATAATTGTGTGTGTACTAGGGGAAGCAAGGTGTAAGAAGAGGGTGTATAGAATGCTACTGTGTGTATGGCGGGTGGTTATCACATACCCGCATGATATATATGCCTAACCCTTGTCTACCTTTTGAAGGGTACACAAGTAACTGATGATGTTTTGCTTTTAGAAAAGGGACTGGGATCAGGGGTGGGAAGGAGACTCTTTGTTTGTTGTATGTCTTTTGGGCTTTTAGAAATTTTTAAACTATGTGCATGCATGACCTATTTTTTTTAAATATGTGTTTTACATAATAAATAAAGGAGCTACAGTGTGACAGATGCCCCTGGGATTATCCATGTGTCTGTGTCGGTGTCTGAGCTTGCCAGATTCATTTGCTTTCCCCCTGGGGCTGGCAAGTACTTGTTTTCAAAACAAAAGTTCCTCCGTTACTAATCACCAGAGTGTTCAAATGTGGGAGAATCACACCTCTGTTCTTTCAGCCCCTCTCCTTTCTGGCTGTGAAACATTAAACAATCTTGCCACAAAAGCACCCCCTAATTGCTGAGGGAATATTCAGGGGGGGCCTGCCGGAGTGAAGGCGGCTGCCAGGAGACCTCGATGGGGAAGGAGGAATGAGTGGGGCTGGTGGAGCTGGGGGGCGGGGTCTGTGTGAGCATAAAAGGGCCCTGGAATGACTTGCTAGAAATTGCTCTTTCTTATTTTCTGCTGCCTTATCTGGGGAGGATGCCTGGGAAGGATTTACTTTTCTGATCTCTCAGACTAGCACAGGTGGCCTTCTCCCTCAATAGCATCATGTTTCAAGGATACCTGGGGTTTGTTTTAATCAGGTGTAGTAAGATATGCGGGCACAGAAATGACTGTCATGAATGAAGAAGTTTTTATACTCCCAGATCCCTAGCAAAAGGAGGCACAGCACGTCACTCAGGGCACACTGGGGTCGATCAGGAGTCAGGAAGGAAATGTGTGAGGGCCTTTGTTGTGGTGTCCACAGTAAAGGAAGGAAAGGGTGAGGCAGGGTAAGCAGGCTTGGCTGCTTTGAATAATTTCGGTGGGCTCTGGGGTATGGGGCTGTCTCTGGTTGTGTAGTACTTGGCCCTGGGGTCGCTTGGGCATGTGGATCGTGGCCCAGTAGAAGTGGCGGGAGTTTTGGCTCTGGATTGGTTGGTTTGCATGTGGAAGGTGCTGGCAGGAGAGTTCTTTACTATCTCCAGGAATTGGCTTATTTGGGAGGGACAGTCCCTCCAAGTCAGCAAGGCCTCAAGATGTCAAAGCATCAGAGTATAGAAAATAAAAAGATGTGGTTGATGCATCTCAGGACTGCCTGCTGTGGTTGCACAGCTTATTCACAGCACACAATATCTGATCAAGGAGGTGAGTGGAGCTAAAATCCGGCCCAAGCTCAGCCTGCCAAGCTGTGTGCCCACAGAACTGCCTCTAAGTGAAGGGGCTGGCTTTTTCTAATACCGTCAAGGGCACTATGTGGGCTAGCAAGTGCCCACCATGGCACTTGTCTTAGGTTGCTATTCTATATTCTTTGTGATTATTTTCTCAGTCTCTATTTCCCAGAGTGGACCCTCAGTTCCAAAGATGCCACAATCTTGTTTGTTTCTGGCTAGACTGGAAGCCCCAGGAGGGCAGGGCAGGTCTTCTTTGCTCACCTTTGTCACCCCAGTGCTTGGCACAAGCTGGCACATACAGGTGCTGGGTGAGTGTTTCTGGGACAAGTAAATGAATGGTCTTGAGGGTATGCAGGACTTCAAACTCCAGAATTGTATGTTACTACACCCTGAACTCTTTTTTTTTTTTTTTTTTTTTGGCACCGAAAAGATCACTATCTGTTTGGTTGCCATTGACTTAATAGGGTGAGTAGCATTCTCCTCCCTGGCAAGAGTTGGGCTTCTGTCCTTTTCTGTGTTGGGGCCAAGAAGACAGACAAGAAGGGGGGTGGCTTTTATTCTCAGGCTGGAGATTCTTTGTCGGGCACCCTGCGATAATTCCCGCTGATCTTTATAACTTCTTGGAGAAGAGTGAAGAGGAGTGAACGACTGGTTCTGCAGCAGCAACGTGGTCTTCGGAGCCTGAGGGCTGCGTCCGGAGCCCCAGCTCCAGCCTAAAGGAGCACAGTGTGGCAGGAAGCGCCAGCCTTTGCCAGGCAAGGGATGTAGGGTGGTTGCTGGAGAGAACCTGCCTTCCTGGTTTGCTTTGGCAACAGAAGAAAACATCAACTGGCTTTCAAAGAGAGGCCTTGGGTTGTGCCGTGTGCATGCGTGTGCTAACCTTCATGGTGGAGGAAGGAGGAGTCTGGGGACCCGGCAGTCCCGTGTGTGTGGACAGGAGAGGCATCCTTGCTGCCCACCGGGTCTCATCCTTCATAAGGGTGGCGTCGCTGAGAACCTAACGGAACTTGTGTTTTCTTCTCTCTTTCCAGGTTTCCATTCTATTATGAACTAAAAATAGCATTTGTGGCCTGGCTGCTGTCTCCCTACACAAAAGGCTCCAGCCTCCTGTACCGGAAGTTTGTACATCCCACACTGTCTTCAAAAGAAAAGGTAATTCTTGCCACTCTGCCTTTCACTCCTTCCAGCAAGTGGAAAAAAAAAAAAAAAACAACCAGTGATAAATGGAAAGGACAAATTATTTTATTGCAGGAGATCCCACATTTGCCTGTTATTTACTTCCAATAAGTTATTCATTCTAATCTTTTTAAGTGTATTTTGGGAACTTATTTAGAAATATTGGCCAGATTCTCTAGAAGATGTTATTTATCATTATTTATTAGAAAACATTTCCATAAATTGAAACAAAAGAAAGAAAAAAATCTTCTCACAATTTAATTCCGCCAAACTGAATTTCGTTCCTTTTATCATGCTTAGCCCCTGTCCTTTTGTAGAAATGATTTTTATATAGACTATTTAAAGTTTTACATAGAATATATATTTTTTTAATTTTTTAAAACTTAATGTAGATAAAATATTTTTATTCTGTGATCTTAAATATATTTACACATAATCCATTTCTACTTAGTTTTCATAATAACCCATGATGACAGTATTCCCTGAATATTTAGATTGTCTCTATTTTTTTTCTGTTACAGATAATTCTGCAATGAATACTACCATTCATGGAGTTTATAGCTCCTTTGATTATTTTAGAATAAATTCCCAAGAGTGGGATTATTGGGTCAAGGATTCCAACATTGTATAATTCATTAGTTATACTACTTTCTAAACTGACTGTGTGGCAGAGTCCTTTAACATAAAACAGGAGCACTATAGGTGGCTTGCTAGATTAATTTCTGTTGTTTCTGAAAGTTGAATACTTTGGACTTCTTCTAGGGGAAGGCTTTGGGAAACAAAGCAGTTGGATGGGCAGGCTGCTGTAGACGTTCCTGGAAACCCCTTTAGGAACTAGGACCACAGCACTTCTGTCTTGGAAGGGTGGATTTTGAGGAATGGGTCCCTGTCTTAACCTGGTTATCACGTCTCCACTCTTCCTACTCCCCTTTCCCCAAATGCTGGGCTTCCCCTGAAGCTGCCAGTATAATTCCCATTGAAGTGAGTAAGAATGACTGACCCTTAAGAGCTGCCAAAATCACTTCCAGAGTTGGGGGCAGGAGTGTCACAGTTATAGGGTTGGCTGCTGCAACTTGACTTCCTGACTTCCCAGGGAAGCCTTCATTGGGGGAGTCAGGGGGCCAGGGGTGCTGACCCCGCTTGCATGCCTCAAAGCAAAGGAAATGCACTAATATGCTGAACTTCAGACAGATTGAAGCCAAATCTCATTGTCTTACTGAACTCTGAAATGAGCTACTGTGATGACAAACAGCCATTTTCTTAAAACAATGACAGCAACCCCATACAAACAAAAAGATTAAGCCAGAGTTGATCTAAATTTGAACTTAACCAATATTATACTTGGCTTTGGTCCCTGAAGGAGACCTCAGTGCTGTTTTCCACTCACCTTTACCTTATTTTGTGACAATGGATGACTTCTAATTTCTGTTCTTATTTCAATATTTGTAAAATGATCTCCCTTATCAAATAACACATTTCTTTCAGCATCATACCCCCTCCTATCGATATACATATGGGGCAATATTTGGCTGTAGAATTAAATAAGTATCAAATAACAGAATTTTAGAACTACAAGGGCCTAATCCCCTCAAGACAAGGAAGATGACAATGGTTATCACTTATTGAAGCCAGCTACTGTGTTAGAGGCTTTACTGGAATTACCTCATTTACTCTTCACCATACTCCACGAGTTAGGTATTATCATTATCCTCATTTTTCAGAAGACAAAACTGTGTGTAGACAGGCTGAGTACTTGCCAAGGTCTGACAGTCAGTTAGTGGCAGGTCTATGGGTAGAAGGTCGATTCTTGGCCTTCTCCACACCCCAGGTTCTTTCAGTGTCTTAGTGAGTGGCTGTGTGTAAAATGGCAGGCAGGACGGTCCCCATCCAGGACCTCCTGGGAAGGTTGGAGAGTGTTGGAAACAATTCCAGGACATTGCTGGTGCAGAAAGTTGTTGTTTTTTCAGAGTTCCCTTTTCTACTCCAGGTATCTCTGCTGTCCCTCTCCCTCCTCCTAGCTACACACATGCTCACAGTGCCCAGGACTTTTCAGGCCCGGTGAGAATAAGGCAAGCTTCCAAGCCCAGCACATGGGAGAATGGAAAAAGAATAGAGATTTAAATGAAACTTCCAACTCAGTGTGTCTCTGTTTTTCCTTTGACAGGAAATCGATGATTGCCTGGTCCAAGCAAAAGATCGAAGTTACGATGCCCTTGTGCACTTTGGGAAGCGGGGCTTGAACGTGGCGGCCACAGCGGCTGTGATGGCTGCTTCCAAGGTACTGTGCTGGGCCCTGACCACCATGGCTGCACGAGCATCTCAGTCCCTCCTTCCAGTCCACCCTGCTCATCACCCATGTGACCGCACAGGACAGATTGAGGACCAGTCAGTGGTTCCTTGGCTTTTTGGGGGTCCCTTTGAAAATCTGATGTAAAACATGGTGAATCTTGCCCCTGAAAATTCTCATACCCCCCCCCCCCCACACACACACACACGTAAAGCTCACCTGTGGGTCCCACATTAAGAATTTTTAACTTACTTGGGGATTAGGCCTGGGAAGAAGAGGAGAGGGAGGGAGAGGAAGGAAGAGACTGCTTCCCTGTAATTTCCTGGGGTACACTGGGAGGGTCACCTAAACTCACAGTGGACAGGTGGACACCCTACCTGAGCAAGTGGATGGACTCCACACTCATCCGGCCCAGCAGATCCAGGGGAAGGAACCTGGGGTCCCAGAGTGTAAGTTGGGTGGTTCGGACACACGTGACAGTGATGTGCCTAGCAGTAGTCACTCCAGAAAAGGAGATTTGAAATAAATGCTGGTCTTTGAGATATTGTGATGTGAGCATTACTTTATTCCATCCCGCCCTTTTCAAAACTGTGTTTCTTCCTAGCTTCTCACATCACACTTTGTTGTTGTGTAGATTCCTCATTATTTACTCAGACCTGAAAAATTTAAATTGTCAGACATTTCCTCTCAGGGCGAATTCAGCAGATCACCCTAGTGTTTCCAGGTGACAGCCCTTCCCCAACCCAAATGTGGAGTAGGGGTCTGCATTTGGCTGGTGGAGTTGTGCCAATGTATGGGAAGATACAGTGGTTGGGAGGTGAGGGATGTTAGCAAAGGGAAGTTGTGAGTCTCTGATGGCGATGTGAAGGTTTTGGGGAAAGAAGCGGTGGGGCTGTAAAAAGATTTGGAGGAGGACAGTTCATACAGACCTTGGTGCTCTGTGGGCTCTGAGCGGATGGCAGGATGGAGGGTGCTGAGAGCCAGTGGTCAGGGGACCACTCTGGGTTTTCTGTGCCCTGAACCGGAGAGAAGCACAATAGGAGCATTTCTGGGGGAAGGACTCAGCACGTTCCACTGAAGCCCAAGAGTTCTGCAGACAAAGGCTGGGCAAGAGGGAAGAACCTAAAAGGAATGATTCCTATTTCAGACAAGACCAGCTCCTTCCATAGCAGAACTGTAATGAGGTGTCCCACTATTACATACTGCTAGTCCCTGGGTGGTCCCTGCCTACCCTAGTATGATAGTTGCTGGCAACATGAGGGATCCCAGTCAGTATCTTTGGAAGGAATATTCTGTTTTGGTATTCCAAGATCTATCAGGATTTATGAATAGCAGTAAATCCTAAGAACCTTCTGTTCGAGATGCAACCATTTTATGCTTTTATGTTTAAGTAGAAAGAAAAGAGAACTCAGAATCACTATATTCTAAATTCACCAGGCCAACCTTGTAACATAAAGCTACAGAAACCCTCTCTCAGCCCCTCTCTCCACCCCATCTCCTCTGCCTCTGAGGCTCAGTTCAGTCATTGAGTGTAAAAGTGGTCTATTTGTGAGGGTCGTTCAGTATGGGTCACCTGGCTACTCAGCTGTCTATGTGTAAATTTTATTCTGATGGTGATATTGGCAGGACCATCTTTTTCCAGGTCTGCCTCAAGCTGGAGCCTCCAGAGTCTTGATAGCATCTTGGCCAGTCACCGCCTGCCCCTGGACCAGGACTTCTCCAGCCAGGCACTTTACAACAGCTAATACTTGAAGAAAGTGCCAGACAGTGAGAAGCTTGCCTCAGGAAATTACTGCTCATTAGCTCTTCCCAGTTGGTCTAAAGTAGTGAGAGACATCTGCTTTCTGTTGAATTTAGTTTCAGATGAGAAAATCTTCTGCCTTGTGGGGACTTTGCTTTTTCTCTCTAAATATAAATATCTGGAAAGAGGAAACACGTCTTTTCTAAAAATATTGCCCTCTATTTTTGAAACAGATGTGTACTTAAAAAAAAAAAAGAAAGAAAAAGAAGTAAAATTCAAAAACCAGTCTAGCGGAGGTCTACATCAGTGGTTTCCATAGCAACTGAGGATCACTCCAGGCAGTGGTCAAAGGGTGATGATGACTCACCAGTGGGGTTGGATCTAGCTTTCAAGCCCAAACTGCCTGGGAAGCTTTGTTTTTATTTTGTTTTTTAATAGATTCTCAGATGTGCTGAATCAGAATCTCAGGCAGTGGGTCCAAGAATCTCTATTTTTAACTAGTTCCCTTGATGATTTTTAAACAGCCAGCTCTGTACAGGTCACTGCCTGAGGCCCCATCCAGAATTGTAGGAACACAGGTAGTTAGGGTTAAAACATTCCTGGGATGCAGGTATAGCTCCTTGGAAGCATTAACCTTGAGACTGAGAAGCATTAAGCTTGAGAAAGTGTGTGGCAGTGTTTATTTCCCCAAAACTTATGCCATTTGAGAAATGATACATGGAACTACACATTCTTCCACCTCTTTTGTAGTGCTCCAAAGAGCCTAGCACAGTGCTTTGCACCCAGCTGAGCTCTTAACAACCTTGTTGATTACCCCAGGAGAATAGTTAGAGCAATTGTCTGAAAAAAAGACAAAAAAAAAAAAAAAGACCCATGGCTGGGGTGATCCTATAATTTATTGTTCAAACCAGGACACATCTGAGAATGACAAGGTGCCATAATAATTATTCTGGGACAGCAGGTATAAACTGTCCCTGTCCCACGCGATCTGAGTTCTATGATCACCCTACTCCTGGCTTCTTTGTAGATCTCTTGAACCTGCCTGTCTTCTCTTCCCACAAAACACCCTCAACTCACAAATCTGTTCTCATTCTCAATATATATTGCACGTAGTCCAAGGTATGCAAGCAAGAACATTCAGTGTTAGGAAGACTCTTAATTCTGACAGATTAAGTGAAGGCTGGGATAAAATGATGGGATGAAGGAGTAAGTCCTCCCTTCCTCTTCTTTTTTTTCCATCCTTTGATGGCTCCCCAGGAGGGAACTATGGAGCTTAAATGGAAGAATGAAAATTTTGTTGACTATACTTTTAGTTAATCCTTTAAAAATAATTGTTGAGCCCTGGGCCTTTTCCCTAATAAAATTTATGTTTGCATCATCATGAAGTATGAAAAAAACTTTGTAAATCATGTCATTATATTAATACAAATGTAAGTTGTTAGTAATGTTAATATTACTATTTTGTCTCAGAACTGGAGAAGCTAAAACAAGAAACATTAGACATGAGAAATTTCTCTCCAGGGCAGTTAACTCCATCCAACCCCCAATTTTCCCCAAGCTCTAATCCTATCCCCTGAAGTGTTGGTGCCTGTTTTCTTTTGGTGAAAACTGCTCTGTCTCCTTCGTGAGGACATGATTCTCTAGTACCTTCTATCTAAGCATCCCTAGTCTCTGGCTGGCTCTGCTCCTACATATTACCTATTTACTAGCTTATAATTCCACCCAAAGGGACAATTGAACCCCAGGTCTTTTAAAGACTAGTATTGAAAATTTCTCTTTTTAAAAAAAATAACGGTCTAGGAATTCATTTGTTAAGCAAAATACATTGTCACATGAAAGAGAAACCATAGTGGAGAAGAACCAACTGAACTAAAGCTTTAAAACCGTGAGGTCTCCAGGCTCCCTACTGCCCTTGAAATTTGAACCATAGCCTAGGTCTCTTCCACTCACCTAATTTTCAGACCTGGTAAACCAAATTTGGTTTTT
Source organism: Lepilemur ruficaudatus (assembly GCA_963574885.1). NCBI lineage: Eukaryota > Metazoa > Chordata > Mammalia > Primates > Lepilemuridae > Lepilemur > Lepilemur ruficaudatus. The sequence goes on along the minus strand of CAUYRT010050729.1, from coordinate 37,363 downwards.
ACTTGTTTCATAACTCAAAAAATAATGTTATTTTAGTTCCCCTGGAGATTTCGTCCCTAGAACAGTTCCAGTAGTACCAATGCTATTATTAAAGTCACCTATTGAAGAAAGCTACTGGCATTCTGTGATGTGAATTAGGGATTCCTCTCCTGCAGATGTTTTCCACGGGTGTGTGTGTGTGTGTGTGTGTCTGTGTGTGGTTCCACTCTACCCCAGAATCTCATATTTCCATATTGTTAGTTGGTTTTTTTTTTTTTGAATTGCAGACAAAGCTTAACTAAGATTGTTAGTTTCTTGAGATGAGGGTCTCTGGCTTCTTTTCCTTTGTTTCTTGCTCAGAAAAATAATCAAAACCAACACAATCGTTAGTTGTTTAGTGCTTTGCACTCATAGTTACTCATGAAACCTTATTAATTGCTATGAAGTATATACCTTTTAATTCCTACAGTCCTGTTCTATCCAATGTGGTAGCCACTTGCCACATGTAGCTATTTAAATTTAAATTAATTAAAATTAAGTAAACCTAAAATTGAATTCTTCAGTTATACTAGCCCCATTTCAAGTCCTCAGTATCCTCTGTGGCTGGTGGCTGGCATAGATATAGTGTGTTTCCATCATCGAGGAAAGTTCTATCTGATAGTACTACCCCAAGCCCTCTGTTAACCCACTTGGGTTCTCCTTTGCCTTATTTTCATTCCCTTGCCTGCTGCTGCTCTGGCTTTGACAGGACACCCAGCCCTCCTTAACCTACTCAGTTTCTTGGGGGCCTCTGTATATAAGTCTCACCAGGAAAATGGGGAGCTGGAAACTCAGCCTGTAGCAGCACTCATGCTGTAGCTCTCATTACTTCATCCTGTCCCCCACTCCCACACCATCCAGCTCTGCTTTCACACTATGACCTCTGCTTTCCTGACTTGCCTTCCAAAACTCAGGTACTTTGCCTGCAATTATGGTTGACAACCACTGGGGGATGGTGGTTAGCCTTGGTTATAGCCCTAGCATCTGAACAGCTAGGCAGGATCCATTGAGATAAAGTATTATGTTTTCCCACTCATTTTCTTTTACTCCCACTCAATTTTGCCTTAAAAAAAACTCTACAAAACAATTCAGCATAAATAGTAAAAAAGTTTAGAAAGTCCTCCTTATCCTTATCTTTTATCCATTAGTGCTTTATCTAAACCTCCGGTTTGAATAAAATGCTGCTTTCAAACCACTGTGAAACTTTATTTTTGGAATCAGAAGCTCATTTGAAGAAGTTCATAAGCCCTGTGATTCAGGGCTTCTGACCCGACTGGAGTCAGTTGCTTTGCCTGTGTTTGCTCTCTAGCAAAAAAAAATTACTTGTTTACAATTAATCAGAGGGCAGACATGGATTTTTTTTTTTTTTATAAAACCTCCCTGTATCCACTCTTGCTTAAAAGGTATTTCCCCTAGCACTCTGGGAGGCTGAGGTGGGTGGATCGCTCAAGGTCAGCAGTTCGAAATCAGCCTGAGCAAGAGCGAGACGCCATTTCTACTAAAAATAGAAAGAAATTAATTGGTCAACTAAAAATATGTAGAAAAAATTAGCCGGGCATGGTGGCACATGCCTGTAGTCCCAGCTACTTGGGAGGCTGAGGCAGAAGAACTGCTTGAGCCCAGGAGTTTGAGGTTGCTGTGAGTTAGGCTGACGCCACGGCACTCTAGCCCGGGCAAGAGAGCGAGACTCTGTCTGAAAAAAAAAAAAGGTATTTCCAAGAAGGGAAAACAGACAACTGCTATCCCCTCCCCAGATCTCTGGTCCCACTTCTCTGGCTTGACTCCCTCATGTCTGCTAAATTTAAGAGGCCAAGGACTCCAAGAAACCCCGTGCTTATCTCTTCACTTCTCAGAAGAATGTTTTCTGGCCACTGTGCTAGCTCACATCAAGTCAGCCTTCTTCTGTTTTAACTGAGGACTGTGTGACATAAAGTTAATATTTAGAATTCACCACGGCAACCAGTTTTAAACACCAAGATTATCTCTAAACTGTTATGGACAACCTACTGAAAAAGGTTGGAAGTATTCCCTATTCTCTAGTCTCCCAAATAAATCAACCTGCACCAGAGCTTCACTTTTCAAAACATGTCTGAGCATAACCAAGGAAGACTTTTTCCCAGCATGGTTTCCCCACACGTGCCTCTGTCACCCAGTGCCCCATTGTTCTGGATCCCTGTTCTCACAGTGTTTCTACCTGGAAAGTTACCTCACCTCACTCCACTCAGTAAATGGTCAAGTGGATTCAAACAAAGACCCAACATCACAGTGAGCTGAAGAGGAAGGGCCAGGAATTCACATGGAGTTGCTGGTCTGCTGTTACTTGCCCTGTCGCTGTTCCGCGTTTACCGGTGGAGATTCTGTAGCCTGACACAGGAAATTCTATAGCCTGGGTCCAAGTGGAAAGAGAGAAGCCTGCCTTCTTAACATCAGAGAAGAGGCTGGTTGGATCTAGAAGGTCAGAGAAAACAGTTTGAGGATCACATATGTGCTGACAGGGCACCATCTTGTTCACCTCCTGCTCTCTAACTCCTCTTTTGTGCTCACTCCCTCCTTTTCTCGCTCCTTCAGTGCTGGGTGGATTTCTCTGGGTCCCCCTCCTCGGTCTCCTGTCCGTCTCTGCCCCATCTCATCCTTTCCCTCTCCGTCAGCTGTCACCTGAAGTACCTGCTTCCCAGATCGGCTTCCCTGCCCAGGACTCAATTCCAGCATTTCTAGTTCTTTGCTGAACATCTCCTCCCCTCGTCTCCTTGGTACTTTTAGTCAATAGTCCCCTAACTCCAAATCTGCCGCTCCTGTGCGTCCCCCCTTTCTGATGATAATGAAATCACCATCCTCTCAGGCACCCAGGCCCCAAATCTCAGTCACCTTTGATGCCCCACTTTCCTCCCACTTACCGTTCAAGTCCTGACTGTTTGACATCCCTTCTCTCCTTCCAGGCCTTCTTCCCCCTCCCTCCTAGCTTGGACTGGTGCAGTAGCTACCCAAGCGATGTCAACTGCTCCTGTCCCTTCCCATTTGAGGCCTGTGTGGTCCTACCCTGATCCCAGCCTTCCAGTCCTGTCTCTCCTTACCTTTCCAGTCCTTCTGGTACTACGCTCACAGCACCACCTTCTATGCCATTCTGGGAAGGGCAACTCTGAGTGCTGTTTCTAGAATTTTCTCTTTCTTGCCTTTGGTCATGTTGGTCATCCATCTGCCTTTGTTTCTACCTCTTTGAAGTCCTGCCCATCCTAGGTCAAATGCCACCTCCTTCATGAAGCCTCCTCTGATCCCAGGAAGAGCTGGTCTCTCCTGGGCCCTCCAATGGCACTGTTGTAGTCATTTATATTTGTGTCTTGTCTGTGTCCCCCATAGGTGCTCGTAAATGCTAAAGGAATGACTGCTGTATATACTTTTAGCTGCCATGACCAATAGAGCAGTGCTTAATTGAGGATATCCAGAGCTGGACTTTGGAGATGAGCAGGCCATGTTTAAAAGTCCCAACTCTACTGCTTACTGTTGCACCTCTGTGAACATCAGCTTCTTCATCTGCAGAATGGGGGTGATAATAATGGCTGCCACAGATGAGTTATGAGATGACGTACATAAAGACGTCACAGAATGCAGAGCTCAGAATAGTTGCTTAATAGAATTTACCTGTTATTCACTTCCCGTATGTCAGTTTGATCTCTGAGAATGATCTTGATCCCTTCACTGTTGAACAGAACAAAAAACCAAGTCAGACGCTGGCATTGGAAGTTATTTACAATTCAGACTCTCTTGGAGGAGAGGCTGAGTTTCCCACTCTCATCCCAGCCCATCTGCACGTGCTGTGTCTTCCTGAGCAAGCCACTCTCCCACCCGTGCTTTCCCTCACTGCTCTGGGCCTGGCTTTCTGTACAGTTGCATCCTCCTCCTCTGCAGCCTTGGGATGTGTGGGCCCCTGCGGGCAGCTCACAACACATGAGCACCTGCCACCCACCAAGTGTGGAGGGAGGTCAAGCCAGGGGCTGCTGGAGCAGGGAGGACCTGCAGCTGCCATGCGCCATGGAGCCCCAGGATGCTGAATGACTTGCCCAGGGTCACGCAGCTGTTAGTTTCAGGAATGGGGGCAACAGTCTCTAGTTCCCAGCCCACTGTTTCTTGCATCACCCCAAGTCCCCCTTCCCTACCCACTGAACTGACACTTCATGGCCATTTTCTACTTGGATGAGACCACCAGGCCCTGAGACCCAGTGGCTGAGTACCTGAAAGATGACTGTCCACCCCTGAGGACTTTAGAGTCACTATATACCATAGCTCCATGTTTCACTAGCAGCTGGATGAATTTGTGGTATAGATCCCCACCCCTTGCCACGCCTTAGTCCTTTCTCCATTCTCACTGCCCCTTTCTGACAGGGCCTTTGACTCTGAGGGGGAAGCATGGCCCAGGCAAAGCTTCCAGCTGAGACATCCACATGGAGGGCCAAGAGCAGCTGCTGTGTGTGGAAGGCCCCCTTCTTGGTGGCCCTGAGGCCCCATTGCCAGGTGACAGCCTGACTTGGTGACCAGGCCTGATCTGCTTACGCAGAGCCAGCTCCCCTGTGTACCGTCACTGCTCAGCACAGGCCTGCCTCGCCTCCCCAGCCCCTGTTCCTCAGCACCCATCCAGCCGGCTGCAAACCAGGAGCACCGAGCCAGCCTCCCTCGCCAGTGAATGTTTATTTTTTGCACACTGTCTCTCAGTAGGGGCACTTTCCAGAGGGGAGGCTAGGAAATAAGGTCTGTATTCCAGACATCTGTGTGCCCAGCTGCAAGCTGATATTGGGGGCGGTTCTTAGTGTGCGCCACATGGTACATCTAGAGTATTCTCAGTATTTTAACATCCTGCTTCCTTCACGCTGCTCACTGCTCAGAAACCTTCAACAGAGCACTCGGCTTATCATCAAAGACCAAATTTAGGCAGGTGAAGCCCAGTTCTCCCAGTCTCACTTCCTGTTACTCTCCCACACCAAAGCCTCTCCTCCTCAGGTGGGTTCACGTGTGGGCTCCCAGGTGGACCTTGGGTTTCCACTCCCACGTGCGGGCCCAGCACGCTCCCAGCCAGCACTCGCCTCCCCCTTCCTCTCCGGTGACACAGCCCTGGCCTTGCTTGGGTTTGAGCCCTGTGTCCATTTAGTGCTCAGCCACAGTGCCGTCCCCCACCTGCACAGTCGCATGTTTGGACGTCTTTGTCACTCGCTGCCTCATCCGCATTTGTGTGTCTTGATGTCCTGCCTAGACTGTGAGCTCCTCGGGAGCAGGAACCGTGTCCTCCTCATCCCTGTTCCTCTGTGGGCTCACACAGGGCTTTGTAAAGGCCCCTTCAGCGTTTGTTGCAAGTGAGTGAATACCTGAGTGAGGAAGGGAGGGAGGGAGGGGAGGAAAGAGGTGAGCACGGTCCCCTTCAACCCCACTTTGTTGGCTTGGTGCCCATCACTTTTCTTTTTCCCCTTTCCCCCTTATCAGGTGGCTCGACTCTTTCATTTTGTCTCCTCTTTGGACCTCAGAGAAGGGCAGGTAACCCTGTTGAGAGGTGTGACTAACTCCAAACTGATCCAGCCGGGCAGCGAGGCCAAGCAGCTGCCTCTGCCCACCAGCACGCGGTCTGGATCCGAGGCAGGTGTCCCTCGTGCACCTGTGTGTGTGCGCGTGCGTGTTAATCCATGCCAGGCACACGGAGCTGGGTCGCCCTCCATCGGCTTTCCAGAGCCTCTTACTGTGTTAATTTGATAGCAACTAACATACGATTAACTGACTTGGTTTTGTTTAATGCCTGGAGAATGACTTGAATTTGACTATTGATGCTATCGTGGTAGAATCCTCCTCCTCTCTGTTTTGTTTGTTAATCCCATGTCGTGTCTCAGAGGAGGCCCTGGTCTTCACGCAGCATGTGGGTAGGAGGCTGCTTGGTGCTGCCGTGGAGCATGTGTGGCTGAGGGGCTGACTCAGCAAGGTGGGGACACCATGGGGTTCATGGAAGGAGGTACTAACTCTTTGTGCATCACCGGTGGGAACCATGTTTATGCTAGCGGCTTTGTTATCAGTTGCCTGACTCACTAAAACCTTTTGTCTTTATTCCCATTGTCAGCAATAGCAGGCATTAGATATTGTGTGATGTGAGATGGTCTAAAAGTTGTGTTCTGCTGGGGCCTCTCCTGTGACTTGGTGTGTCCTTCTGGAAAAGAGGACTTCATTAAGAGCTGAAATCACTCAGTTTCTGGAGATAGCATGTCTTCCTCCTCAGCTCTGTGTTTGTTGTTGTTATTTTTTTTTTTAATACTCCCATGTCATTTTTCTGATCTAGGTGGCATTTGTCAGCATCATGCAAGCCCTATATTCACAAAATGGGGTCCTCAGGGTGACCTTGAAAGAGTGCTGTGGGTGTTACTGCACATTAAATTGTACTGGCTTTTTAGAGTTAATGCATGTTCCTGGGACAGAATTCTAAAAGGACAAAAGAGGGTGTACAGTGCAGAGTAAGTCCCACCCCTACCCCTTCCTTCCCCTGGCATGGTTGTTTTAAAAGAAACCCTGTAACCTTTCCATGGGCACTTTCACTAACTGCAAATGTTCATGGCCATTAACACGGTATAAATGGGCCCTCACGTCCTCAGCAGACAAAACTGCGGAGGCCTCATCTGGGGTGGAATGAAGTGGCAGCCCTCAGGGGTCAATTTGTCACTTAATAAGTGTCATTTACGAAGAAATATACTTCCCTTTCCACCTGGCCCCGTCTTTACCCACCCACCTCCTCCAAGGCCAGTTCGAGTGTGGTCTCCTCTGGGACACCCTGCCTCTCACATGTGTGCCCTCTGTCTTGTGCACCCTACCACCCTCTGACCTTTCTCGTACACTCCTTGTGGAACATGTCAAGGCCCTGTCCTGCAGGGTGCTCCCTCAGGTCTGGAGCCCTGGCTGATGCGTTAGAGGCGGGGATTTCCTACTGTTGTGCCTTACTCAGGTGGCAGCTCAATAAATGGCCATACGCTCATCCATTCAGCCCCTTGATCCCTGTTGTGTACCGGTGGAGTGGCGATGCCAGGGCGGCAGTAGTGGATGAAACAGTCTGGCGGGGAAGGCAAACCACAAACAACGTCGGTATTGTTGTATGAAGAACAGCAAAGAAGTACACCTCAAAGGCTGCACCGAGGGCATGTTACAGGGAGTTGAGATGATTAAAGAAAGGTTCTCTAAGACGTGCAACCATATTTCATTGAGTCTAAAATGCTGTCGTTTCTAAGACACATCATTATCTTACGTACCACTAAGAAAGAAAAGATTGACAATTAGATTAGGACACAATGCTTTTTCACTTACAATGTTTATTTCTTCTTATTGAAAAGCCTTTTAGGCTTAGACAGATTTTTGTCTGTGTCACTTTTGTATATACATTAAAAGAAACATATTAGCATGGTAAATTGGTTAAGGTCTTCTAACCTCACTTCTTCACTTTCTGAGTCTTCGGAATTACTTTTCATCTCAGCTCATCAGTATCCAGTTATGACCATGCTGTATCATTTTCTGTTCTTTCCAATGTGTTGATGATATAGAGCTATTGTTTCTGGAATTTTCATCCATGCAGCTGCTACCCATTCTGCCAGTTTTGATGCTGCTACTTTCTTGCTTTCTATTCTTTTTTTTGAGACAGGGTCTCACTCTGTAGCCCTGAGTAGGGTGCAGTGGCATCATCATAGCTCATTGCAACTCTTGGGCTCAAGTGATCCTCTTGCCTCAGCCTTCTGAGTAGCTGGGACTACAGGCACTCGCTACTATGCCCAGCGAATTTTTTCTGTTTTTAGTAGAGATGAGATCTCGCTCTTGCTTAGGCTGTTCTTGAACTCCTGAGCTTAAGTGATCCTCCCGCCTCGGTCTCCCGGAGTGCTAGGATTACAGGCGTGAGCCACCGCGCCCGGACTGATGCTGCCACTTTCTTGATCATACCAGAAGGTGTCTGTGAAATGTGTTTTAGACAACCAGGACTCAGATGCTTCCTAAAGTGGTTTTTAAATGGTTTGTTAATTACACACTCGGGGTTTCAGTTGTTCAGTCATGTCATGGAGAATAACAAGTATAATCATGGGTAGGCAGTGACAGTGATATCAGGGCAGCAGCAATTGTAAGACCTCCAATTTCAGAGATAAAAAAATATGTGTCTTGGACTTAATAAAAGTCATTTATAAGAAGTCTAGGAGTAGCCAGGTGCTGTCATTATTCCAGTGACTTAGTAATGTCAAAGCTCTGGGTGGATGGCTCTGTGATTCTCCTAGTCCCAGATTCTCCTAGTTCCAGGCATCCAAACCACACTCAAAAGGCAGAAAGCAGGTATCAGGGTCAGGCCTTTCTCCTCCCACATATCAGGAAGAGAATATACCTTTCCTAGAAATCCCTGAGCAGATTTCCCTTACAACCTGCTGGCCAAACTGTATCATAAGGCCATTTATAGCTACAAAGGAGGTTGGGAAATCTGTTTTTTCTCACCATGTTAAGAACAGGATTGGGAATGACTTTTGGATGGCTGGCTAACAGCGTATCCCACTGTGGTCACATACGTTTGGGATACACTGACTTAAACAACCTGAAGCACTGCAGGACTTCGCAGAGCTTTTAGGGTGCCATATAGCTCATTGAATTGCTGGGGATATAGTATTAAGCTTTTCCAAACTTAGAGAATTCAAATTTATTTCCCCAAAGTAGGGAATCTGATTTTGCAGAATACCAATGAACAACTCTCAGTTGTTGCCAGAAGACAGTGGCCCAGAATGACAAACACAGGTTCTCCTGAGCAGAGCTGAAGTGGCAGGGAGGAACGGGGTTTGTGTGGGAAGTGAGTGGGAATGAGATTTTGAGTGGAGACTGTGCAGGGCTGAGAGGTTTACACATGAGAGACACATATTGATTTTAACCATCTCAGCTTGTTTTGACGGGTAAGGGCTAATTTGTTTTCAAGAGTCTTGTGTCCATCATGCCACTGTAATTTCCTCTGACACTGGAGTGGGTTGTTACTGAGCTATTATTATCTCCTTTTCTTTCCTAACCTCTGCCACTTCCACTCTTCATGATCCAGTGATATTGGAGCTAGACTGGCTGGCTGGCTTCTGGGAGTGGAACTGAGCACTTTGCTAAAATGAACGTGTCTGATGCCTGCTGCTGCTTTTTCCCAGATACATTGCTAAATGTTTGCCTGAAGTGGCAGAACACGTCAATGGAATTAGTCCCATTTGTTTGAGCTTGGGGTCATGAAGCCCCTCCTGGTCCTTTTGGTCAGAAGTGATCTTTTCCATCTCTGATTTCAACAGCAATTTGTGTATCTCAGGTAGCAGCAACAGCAACACCATCATCATCCTCGTTGATGTTTTTGAACACCTAACTATGCACTGGGCTCTGTAATGGGTATCTCAAAGGCATATGTCACTGAATCCTCGCCACCATCCTGCCAGATGAATGCTTTCTGCAGATGAAGGTATTGAGGTACAGAGAGATTAAAATTACCCAGCTGTTAGATGATAGGATTGGGATTTGAATCCAGGACTGACTGAAGAACTATTCTTAATCTTGGCTTTCTATAGCTTCTGGTATGGCACTTCTGTTTTGTCATTCGTACATTTGTCTTTTTACATTTTGTGAGAAATCGAGCTGTATTGTGGTATTTCCTAATAACACCTAGTTCAGTATCTTGCCCATAGAAAGTACTTGATAAATAAATAATTGTTGAACAAATAAATGAAGAAATAGAAAGATAAAGAGTAAATTAGTGAGTGATGTGCCTGAACACTAACCTAACATTGAGGCCAGGTGCAGGGCCTGTAATCCTAGCACTCTGGGAGGCCAAGGCAGGAGGATTGCTTGAGGTCAGAAGTTCAAGACAAGACCCCATCTCTACAAAAAATAGAAAAATTAGCCAGACACAGTAGTGTGCACCTGTAGTCCCAGCTACTTGGGAGGCCGAGGCAGGAGGATCGCTTGAGCCCAGGGGCATGAGGTTGCAGTGAGCTATGATCACACAACTGCACTCCATCATGAGCAACAGAGTGAGACCCTGTCTCCAAAACAATCTTACATTGAATTACTCGATTATATAATAATTATCAATGTTTTCTTTATTCTTTTCAGAATCAATTTTTCTTTAGTCATCAAATTTATTCTAGATGTCATCTAAAATGTTTCTAAGTAAAATAATCACAGATCATTGGCTATTAGATTTAGATTTGAAGGGGATATAATGGGTGGCTGGCCCAGCCCTCATTTTCTTGGCAAAGACCACCCAGATGTTAATGTCTAGAACATGAGGCCTTGGACTCTTGCCCACCATCGTTCTAGAGCAGTGTCTGAGGCAACCAGGGTGATTTCTGATTTTTCACATAAATGTCCTCCAAACACTCCTTTGTCTGGATTTATAATTCTAATTGTATATATTTGATTATCTAAATCATTTTCTTTGTGTTATTGTTGTCAGTTTCCTGGAGACATGGTTTTTATATCTTTCATAGATTAGGAACTTACCTATTTCATATTTCAGTGCATCTTTGTTTAATTCTGGCATTTCTTCTAAACCTGTCTGCAAGCCCCTTTTTAAAAATTTTTTTAATTTTAATTTTGTTTTATTTTTTTCTTTATTGAAGTATACTTTACATATCATGCCTTGAAAAGTAGTTGGGGAGCGGAATTAGGGGTCTCAATAGGGGAAAGGAATTCCTCAAAAACTGATTTATGTGATTAACTGTACACCTCGGTAAATTCACTGAAAATCATTTAATTGTGCAAGCCCTTTTTGTTCCTCCTTCCCTCTGACTCATTTTGCATTTGCCTTTATCCTATCTGGGTGTTCACATCAGTAAATTGCTGTGTTTTCTTAGTCCATTTACAATATTTTTTTTATTAAGTGAAATGAAAAACATCCCCCAAACCCTTCTCCCATCTCTGAAAACCTCTTACTCAGCTGTGTTGGCGCTTGTTTATTTCATCAATTTCACCAGCCCCATGTGCTCTGGTCAGCTGCTCACATCGATTTTGTGCTGATTTGTTGGTTCTATTATGTCTGTTGTGCCTTATTGTCCCCAGGTCCTCCAGACCTCTGGGACCACTCCTTCATTATCCAAATAAAACACCTCTTCCACCCCCTGCAGTCCCATGCACCTGAGGGAAGTCTGCACGCCCTCCAGTATTTCTGAAGATGATTTGCCTGGTAGTTACTTGCCTATCACTTCTTGCTCCAAATCCCAACCTAATTTTCCATAACCCTAGTCTCTTACCAGCCCCGACCCACTCTCAGGTTTCCTTTTCCCCCAAACCCAAGTCTCTCTCTCCAGCTAACCCCTGAGGCACACCCAAAGCACTGCCACCATCCCTGAGCCTTCTCTGTGATCAGTTCCACTCCCCAACACATTCTCTCATCCAGACAGTGGAGGACCTTCCTTTCATAAGTATAATGGATTTCTCTTGCTTTCCTAAACAAGTGAACATTTGCCCTCTGAGGTTAATTCTGTGGCTCCCTTTGAGATGAAATGGTTACAGTCAGCAGGGGTTTTTTTAATACCATTTTTTCCCTTCTCGATGTATTACCTTTTGGATATTTTATGAAGCTCCAATGTGCCAGTGGAGCTATATTTTATTTCCTTTGAAAAAAATAAGGACAAACACATAGAATATTAGGTTTTGATTTTTTGATCAAATTTTTGTGTACTGAGAACTGAGAAAATTGGAGACATATATGAATTTTTATTTATGTAGAGCAAGAGAAGCAGCACACGGCCTTTAGAGAGTAGGAAGTGCAGGCGGTAGTCATGGCCTTGGCCCTGGGTCTAAGGCTCAATCACAGGGGTGTCTGGAGGAGAGGAAGGAGCCTGGAGCCAAAGGAGCAATTGCTGAGGCCAAGGGGAGCCCCTGGAAAATATGGGTTTGGCCCTCTCGTTGTTTCCAGCAAGTGTACCTTGCTTGGCACCTGCCCCTCTGCAGAGTTGATCCAGGTCCTGATTTCCACCTGCTGACCATCAGAGCTCCCTCTCAGCCTTCGTGGAGTCTGCCCCCTCACTATTGCCCGTGAACCTGCAGGTCAGGCCTCTGACATGTGTCCCCTCCTGTGTTGTATCCAGGGACAGGGTGCCTTATCAGAGAGACTCCGGAGCTTCAGCATGCAGGACCTCACTACCATCAGGGGAGATGGTGCCCCTGCTCCCTCAGGCCCCCCACCACCAGGCTCTGGGCGGGCCAGCGGCAAACACGGCCAGCCTAAGATGTCCAGGAGTGCTTCTGAGAGCGCTGGCAGCTCAGGTAGGTGTCACTTTGCTTCCCTCTTTCCGACAGGTTGGGCCTTGCTTCCATTGAGAGAGCCCTGTTCCACCATGTGGCATGAAACCTGGCCCTTGCCCAAGGACCTGCCACCAACAGAGACGCTCATCAGATCAGGCCAGGCCAGGCCTGCAGACTCTGACCAGGGCTAGTTCATCTGCACATTGCCTGGGGAATTGGGGAGGGTTGGTGGTAGTGCCTGGGCCCCAGGAGCTTTCTTTGTTCTCTTCCTCTCTGACCCCACTCTCCTAGAGGGGCCTAGCTCCTGTCTTGAGCTCCTGAGTGTCTCCTCCTACCCACACAGGGCTCACTGTTGTCACGGCCCTCTTCCCTGCCTGAATATTTCCTGTCCTCTCTCTCACTCTACTGTTTCCTTCTCACCCCTGATCCCTGCTGTAGCCCTGTATACCCCCAGCCTCTGCATATCAAAGGCCATGCCAGCTCTGAGGTGTAATTCACATGAAGGCCAAGGCCTTACAGTAACAGCACCTCTGCCTCTGAAGTCTAACTCTGGTTGTCACATGCCCAGCGTGAGGTTGCTGGGATGAGGATTGACCTGGGGATCTTGTTAAGCTTGCAGTCCTGGGCCATTCCCAGGGGCTTTGGTAGGTCTGGGGTGAGACCCAGACGTGCGATGCCATTGAAGTGCAGCCACGTTTGGGACCTCCTGGCGTTGGATCCATCAGTGTGGGTTTCAGGCTCCAGGAAGGCAGGGACTAGGGAGCTGGGCCAGGACTCACAGCAGTTCTTTTAGAATCTGTGGCCACAACGTGTGCCTGGTGGCTGCCCTGCCCTTAAGTGTACAAATGGGGACATCCAGCCCTCTGTGACCATGTACAGCCTGCAGGGGGCACGTGGGCCTGAGCCCTGGGTCCTGGCAGACCCCACCTGACTCTTGGGGCCTTGGACGTGGACAGAAAAGCATGAGCCCCATGGCTATCCTCGGAATGACGACTCATGTCAGAGCCAAGTGCAGCCTGGGGATCTGTCCATTCCCCACCTCTCAGGAATGTCCCCTCTGCCTTTCCCCAGGTTTGAAGGTTGTGGCTTTTCTGTTCAGAGATGTTTTAACCCTGTCACTGTGGGAAGCAGGGTGGGGTTGAGGAGTAGAGGCCTGGCTGTGAGGTGAGGGCCTCCTCAGAGAGAGGTTATCTCCTGGGAGAACCCCCCTGCCCCAAAAGTTAGAATGGAATTCCCAAAGGCTAGGCAGGAAGGGGCCTCAGGGACCATTCATCTAACCCTCTGATTTTGCCAGTGAAGGGACGAAGGTCCAGGGGAGGGGACTCTACCAGGGTCCCCCACGGTGGGCTGTGGTAGAGCACAGCCTCCTGACTCCTGCGCCAGTGCCCTCAGTCACTGCCCCATCGACCATCAGGGCCTCACTGAGCGTCTGCAGCTTCTGGCCTCCTGGGACTGTCCCGGAAACAGGGCTGCAGGACATCTCCAGGTGTTGTCTCCACCCTCCATTAGCTCATTGGCTACCAGCCTCAAGCAAAAGCTGCCATTTGGAAGAACAAAGGGCCCCAGTTCAGTGAGACCCAGAGGGCAGAGCAAGAACCAGTGGGGTGAAGTTCCAGTTGCATGACCTCAGCAAGCTGCTTGCCTTCCCTGCATCTCAGGTTCCCGACCTGCATGGGAGCGACACCCCCCTGCAGGGTTGTTGTGAGGCTTCAAGCGAATTAAGCCACATAAAAGTTCTTAGGATCATGCCTGGCACCAATATGTAGTAGCTGCTGTTACTGTTCTTGTTGTTATTTATCCCACCTAAAAAAATACTTTGTAGGCGGGGTGCAGTGGCTCATGCCTGTAATCTTAGCACTCTGAGAGGCTGACACCAGGAGTTTCAGACCAGCCTGAGCAAGAGCAAGAGCAAGACCCTGTCTCTACTAAAAATAGAAAAATTAGCCAGATGTGGTAACATGCACACCTGTAGTCCCAGCTACCCAGAGGCTGAGGCAGGAGGACTGCTTGAGCCCAGGAGTTTGAGGGTGCTGTGAGCTAGGCTGATGCCACAGCACTATAGCCCAGGTGACAGAGCAAGACTCTGTCTCAAAAAAAAAAGGCACTTTGTAATAACTGAAAGTGTCCAGGAGAGAAATGGGCTGCCTGGTGAGGTAGTGAGATCCCTGACATTGGAAGGAGCCAAACCAAAGTTGAATGGTCAGTCTCAAGGGGGGATTCCTGCTTTGGGTAGGAAGTGAGCCCAGGCCGCCCTGCGGTCCCTTTCCTCTGAGAGTCTGTCGCCATTCTAGAGGTGGACCAAGTAGAGGCAGGCTCAGAGAGAACACACACCTCACCATGCCAAGGCTCCCTGGGGCTGGAATCTAATCCTCCTGCCTGGACCTTCCCTGGTGCGTTATTCAGGGAAGCCTCAGCACTGGGAACATGAGAAATTTGGGGAGATCTAAAGTTTGGGGAGATCACCTGCTGGTGTTGGAAGTGTCTCCTGGGCCTTGAGCGTCTTCCCAGCCCAGCACCAGGCAGAAAAGGGTTTGGGATGGTTTGTTTCAGTGCTGGCTCTGCCACTCTCCATTGGCAGAGACGGTGACATCCCCTGCCATGCCCCAGGGAGGCAGTGAGGAGCGCTGCAGCCATCGTGGGCTGAGACAGCCAAGCATGTTGCATTGAGCTCCAGCTGTCTCACTCTCCGTCCCTTGGCCTCAGCACCTGTGGTTTCTGGGGGCAGAGAAGGGAGGTGCCAACCCAGCAGGGAGGCCAGGAGCAGTGTGGCACTCTCCCCAGCTGTTCTGAGGCCTAAAATAAAAGCCATCTCAGAAAGAAAGACAGGTGAGAGATGGCCCAGGGCTTGGGTAAAGGGCAGAAGCGCCTGGGGCAGAGTCACACAGGGCTGGTGTGCCCTTCCCAGCTCAGCCCCCACTGTGGGCCTCAGACTCCAGGCCTAGTCAGGTAGGCGAAAGGGCCCCAGAGTAGGGGAGGGGACTGGACTCCATCCTGGCTAGGTGACACCATGACACCAGCCTGTGCAGACACAGCACATGCAACACAGCAAGGCAGATGCCACTGAACAGTTGCCACACTTCTTGCTGGGCCTAGACTCAGCCTTAGAACTTTTCAGAGTGCAACTTTTCAAATCCACTACCAGAGGATTTGAACTTGGCACTGAAAACAGACCTAGTTCTCTTCAGCTTTCTCCTTTGAAAAAAGAGCCAATAATCCCCATTTAGCCTGTGTCTTAGGGTTGTTAGTAGAGCAAACATGATAATTTACAAGCCGTGGACACGTGGCAGGAGTTGAAGACAACCTGGGAGAGAGACAACCTGCATCCCGTGGAGCTCTGTGCAGTCATTGGAAGCAACAGATTAAATGTACACACAGGTGGAACATGATGCCTAGTGAAAAAAGTACAAAATGGGATTTTATGTAACAATTTACATAAAATAAAAATATATGCCCATCATGCAGAATAACAATACGCAGTTTGCAAGAATACATTTAAACAAAAAGTTGCACATTGAAATAGTCAAACTGCTGCTCCTTGAGGAGGAAGGAGAATGTGGGTGGGGTGTGGGGATAAAAGTCACATGAACATGCATAAAAGGTGAGAGGGGGTCCCTTGAACCAGTGAGGACCATGAGGCCCATTTGCTGTGAACCGAGAAGGGAGATCCACTCAACCATCTGCATCTCGAGGAAAGGAAGGACAAAGTAAGCAAAGGAAGAAGGGAGGAAGAAGGCACAGAACTGTCCCTGCATGGTTCCTGAGCTCTGCAAGCTCTCAGCAGGCAGACACATGATCTGTGCTTCCCTCTGTCACCGCTCCCACCTTGCATGCCTGCCACATGCCTGGCACACAGAGGCCCTCACCTGTGGTCTGAGCAGGACACAGAGTCTGGACGTTGGAGACAGGGAAGCATAGTTCTTCCCTGCTGCTTTTGGTACCCAGGGTGGGGCTGGGCAGTGCACTTGACCTGACCCTCTCACCTGCCTGGAGTTCTCCTCCTTGCTTGAAGGGTCAGGGCAGGCAGGGACTGAGCTTGCCCTCCCTGCAGAGTGACCTGGGAGGTACTTAGACACCATCCATTGAATACCTAGCACTGGACACCAGGCAGGGTACAAAGGGAGTTGAAAGAATGTTCCTGGCCTTCCATGGACTTGGAATCACTCAGTAAGCATGTTTTTCGTGAGCACTTACTATATACCAAGGCCTAGATGTGCATGAAGACCAATGGAGTGTGCAAGGCAGCAGCCAATTAGGTCTTTGGCCAGATGTCTGGACACCAAGCACTTGGGGTTCCGAGGTCCGCCTGAGGAGGTTTCCTGGAGGACAGTCTGAACTGGAAGGCGTAGGGAGGAGGAGGCTCTGGGCAGGGGTGGTTGGAGTTATTTCCCAGAGGAAACTTTGACCCCATCCCTGGCCTTCCCTAGGGCTGCAGGATGCAGCCAGATGAGGGTGTTTCCTGGCACCTGAGAGGAAGCTGAAGCTGAGATGGTCCCCTCCCGCACCTTGGTGTCTCTACAGACACCCACATTCCTGGGACCCCTGTATTGTACCCACTGGGATCCCCGCATCTCACTGGAGCCTCCTTGTTTGCCTGGGACTGGTTTCTGTCGCGTGGGGGGTGTCACTGATGGTGCCCCACCCCGTTCCCACAGTGTGTACCTGCTGCTCCACCTGCAGGACCCGGAAAGGTGAGTAGGCGGCCGGCCTCTCTGCAGCGTGCTGGACGCTCACCTCGGGAGCGGGTTCTAACCAACAGCTGGTGCTTGACCTTGGGGCTCCCTTTCAGCTGCATGGTCATGGAGGGGCCAGGAGGTTAACCCCTTAAAACAGCAAACACATTCTCTTACGGTTTCTGTGGGCGAGGAGTTTGGGAGTGGCTTAACCTGGCGTTTCTGGCTCAGAGTCCCTCAGAGGTTGCAGTCAAGACTCTGGCCAGGCTGAGTCATCAGCAGTCTTGCCTGAGCTGGAGGACGCACTTCCAAGATGGCCCTTTCATGGCTGTCGGCCTCGGTTCCTTACCACGTGGCCCTCTCTGGGGCTGCTTGAGTGTCCTTACAACATGGCAGGTGGCACGGCCCAGAGTAAGTGATCTGAGAGAGAAAGTAGGCAAGAAGCCACAGGACCTTTTATGACCTAGGCTTTGAAGTCACACCCGCCACTTCTGCCTTATTCCATTTGTTGGAAGTGAGTCATCAAGACCAGCCCACACTCAAGGGGAGGAGAATTAACCTCCCCTTCTTGAAGGCAGGAGTATCAAAGAACATGTAGAGATATTTGAGAACCACCATAGGGTTATACTTCCAAGTGCTCTGGGTGGTGATGAACCCGGGAGCTTCCCAAGGTCCTCTGAAATGACCAAGCCCTGCAGTTCCAGGAGTTTCTGGTCCTGGTGTAGCCGAGGGAGCCCTGGTCCCGCTTTGCCACTTACTAGCTGTGCAACTTTGCGTGAATCACCTAACTACTCTGAGCTTCGATTTCCTCATCTTAAAATGGAGATAAAGGTCCCTGCTTCCTCCATCTCACTACACTGTTGTGAAAGAGGCCACGAAAGAGCCATAATAGCCACAGTAATCCTGCGAAGGATGCCGATGATCGTAGCCTGGGCAGCCCTGCCCTCAGGGAGAGGGGAGCTCTCACAGTCCGGTCAGGGACCCCGGCTGCTGCCCTCCCTGTGTGTGAGTGACGGCTCAGTGGGGCCATGTTGTTCTGTCCTGACCTGCTCCTCTGTTTGCATAACCTCAGCTAGACACGTTGGGGACTAGGCGGGTGCTGGGCTAATCTGGAGCCCTTTCACCCCGCCTGGCTCTCCCACAGAGAAGCTGCCTTTGGCTCAGAAGGCGA
This sequence comes from Lepilemur ruficaudatus, assembly GCA_963574885.1. Classification (NCBI taxonomy): domain Eukaryota; kingdom Metazoa; phylum Chordata; class Mammalia; order Primates; family Lepilemuridae; genus Lepilemur; species Lepilemur ruficaudatus. The sequence continues at coordinate 19,258 of CAUYRT010050729.1, read as the reverse complement.
GAGGCGCTACGCCAGGCCTGCAGCCTGCCGGCTGATGTCGAAAGAAGAGGGAAGGCATGTGCAGTGCCCACTACTGCCTGTGCCACCAGCCGTGGTGCCACGGTGGCACAGCATGTCCCTCTCACGTCAGTGGTGAGCAGGAGGACAGGAAAGTGCCTTATACAAAGTAGCCTGCTTTCCCTCCATTTCTTTAGTTTTAAGGCTTCTCGGCACTGAGCTTTTTAAGTTCTATAGAAGATGTGGGGATTTTGGAGGCCATAAAGCTGAGGTGAACCAAGGTCAGAGGAGTCCTGAGCGGGGGCACAGGTGGAGACCAGCTTTCTAGCCCAGCTCTGACTCTAACCAGCGAGTGTCCCTATGGGGCCTCCTGGTCCAAGCCAGAAATGGAGAGGCCGTGTGCACTTGTTTCCAGTGCTGGGCGCTAGGACTTGGCCTGGTGGACATGCTAGTTCATGGGAAACGACCATGCAGTTCCAGTGGCCCCAGGTGACTGTGGGGATTTCTATTTACTCTTTATGGTTTTGAGTCTGTAAATTCTATGAGCCATTCCAAAAGCCTCTAATTCTGATAGACTGTCACTTGGGGGACCAGGGAGCTTAGAGCTGCCTTCTCCTCCCTTCGTTCCTCCTGGCCCTGTTCTGTGCTACTGTCAGAGCCCTCACCTGCTGTGACTCCTGGTGGTTTCGTGATGACAGGCAACATTTCCAGTGTATTTAAATAGAACTGCAGTTAATTGTAGGAATTTACTCCTTTTGAAAGGCCACAGCAACAGGCTGCATCTGCATAAACGTGCATCCAGTATTCAGTGGGGGACATTCTGGTACCTCATCCCAGAGCGAGCAGCGGAGCTGCAGAGATGGGGGCTGTTGGGGAGTGGGCCACAAGTGGGGCTCAGTGCAGGCTTCAGGACCTGGAAGGCTTTGCCCCAACCCTCCCTTTCTTGGGCCTCTACCTCTCAAGGGCCCTCTTGACACCAGTGCCTGGAGTTCTCCCTCCACTGTCCCAGAGGTCTGCTTTCAAGGAACTATGTGATGCTTGGTCTCATCATTTCCCTTTGTGGCCTTGGGAAGGCCCCTACCCTCTCTGGCCTCAGCCTCCTCCTCCGTAAAGTGGTAGGGTTGGGCTGGCTGCCCCTCGGTCCTCCCAGCTTTGACAGTCTCTGTGAGGGAGGCATGCTGGTTGCAGAGTGGCAGCAGATGATGTTGAGGGAGATATGTCTTGTGCCCAGAGCTGGAGGCCGACTCTCAAGCAGCAATGCCATGGGTGAGGATTTCAGAGGTGTCAGGGACACTTCCCTCCTGGTCCCCTAAAATGATGTCACATGGGAATACACTCAGGCCAGAGCCTGGGAAGATTTAGATTATTCCTGGGGCATCATGGGGCATCATAGAGCCTCAGGATCCTTGGGCAGAAAGGGAGATTTTCTAGGGGTTGTAAATTCAGGTCTTAATTTGGGATGAGGGGTGGAGAAAAGCAAAGGTGGGCATCTTGGAGGCTAATGAGTGCATCACAGAGCAGTGACAGCCACTGAGGTAGAGCTCAGAGGCCCCGGGGTCAGCAGATGTTGGGCAGAGCCACAGTTTTAAGGTGTGTACCAGGAGAACATTCTCTCCCCACCTCTGCTCCATCCTGCCCCTCTGTCAGTTGATTCCCTGTTGTTCCTTGTGTGTCTGTGTCTCATTTTCTGTGCTTCTATTATTATCTCCTTCCACTGCCCTTACGCCCCTCTTTTCTCCACCTACTTTGATTGTACTATAGAACTGAACTCTGGATTATTGCCTGTGGTTAGTCATAGAGATGCTCCCTCCTTTTTAAATCAGGTATGAGGGACATGATTTTAAAAAGCAGTCATGCCTTTTGTCCTCTCAAAGAGAGAGAATTGCATTTTACTGTGTGTGGCCCCTGGGCAGTATCTTTCCTCTAACCAGAGCAGGAGGAGCTGTCTGAGGTTTAGAGCATGGAAAGTGAGTGTGTGCGCGTGTGCACGTGAGCGCGTACGATTGTGCATGTGTCTGTGTGGATAGGGGTGTGTGTGCATGCACATTCACACGTGTATGTGAGTTTCAGCCCCAAAGACCCTTCCCTAACAGAATGTTCTTTTTTTTCTCTCCTCGGTGGCTGCTGGGGACACGGATGTAAGTGTTCCAGATGGGCATGCTCTTCTTCAGACATGTTTGCTGCCTCCCATTAATGCTGCCGCTGATGTGTGGGATGTGTTTGCTAACCCAGGGATGTTCTGTTGCACTGTGGGGGTGGGGCGGCCCCAGGCTCAGTGCAGGCAGCTCTGCGCAGGCCTTTAAAGGGCTTACAGACTTGGCCAGTTTCTCCCCCCTGCCCTCCCCACAGAGAGAAGAGGTGGAGCCTGTGGCCCAGCCTGCTGTATAGCCCTGCTGACATATTTGCTAATATGGAAATGTCAGCCAAGGCCACACCCCCATTCCCCTGCTATGGAAGATAACTGGGATCCTGCCCTTTCCTAGAGGCCACCCCACTTTGGGCTGCCCCATGGTGGCAGTTCTGTGGGCTCAAGGCTCAAGGCTGCCATCAGCTGAGGTTTGCAAGTTGTTGTGGCTATGAGCTGGCATAGGAGACCCTCCTCCCAAACAAGTTGTCTCTGAGGGCCATAATCGTAATAAGACGTGGATAGCAACACCCTTTCAGGCCTGTTTGAGTCACGCATTCTGTTTAGAGCTACAGGGACAAGAACACTGAGGAGGCAACTGCTGACTTTTCTGCCCAGCTGCTCACCCTCATTCTCATCCTGGGGCATCTCAGTGGAACTGTATTCTATGGGTTTATTTCTCCATTTATACTTCTCCGTGTTCCAAAAAGGAGTTCGTCTACTTCTGAAAATATATTATATATTGAATCAAAGTAAGAAAAATGAAGCTGGGAGAAAGGCAGAGGGCAAGTAAGATACAGTCAGGGGTGAGAAGAAAATTTAAAATGCATCCCGTCAAGGTGTGGACTGTCAGAAGATGCCAGGCTTCCCTGAAACCACTGCAAAGAGGGACATACAATTAGTTAGGAGATTCATGCCCACCATGCAATGTCCAACCAGAGGCTTGGAGGCTTGGCTTGTCCAGAATGTTTATTTTCATTGGTCCTGACAAAAAGGTGGACTGTTACAAACACTCTTGGCAAAAACATTCAGTGAACACAGTGACCTGAACAGTTCTTCTCTTTTTAGAAGGTTCTCTGTGGCTTCCATCTGAGGCTACTTCAGGTCCACACTGGCCACCTTTGCTCCCAGCTCTGCTGAGCTGAGCACTTATTTCTATTCCTGCCTGGATGTCTGGGTTCCCCTTGGCCCATCACTCTCAGTGGGCCAGGGTCATTTCTTTCCTACCCTATAGTAGTCCTTGCTCAAGGATGCAGTGGAGAACATGCACAAAACCATTTTGCTTTTAGCCCTGAGGTTATGATGATGGTGATGATTTTGGTAATGTGTTGAGTTCATGGCTCAGCCTCAGTGAATCCAGACTGAGTGGGCTGGGTTGGCAGATGCCCAAGCATCTTGTGGTGACTCTGAGCTGCCTTCGGAAGCCCACAAGGATCAGTACAGGGAAAGCCCTTGACCGGGATTTAGAGGGGACAGCATGTGCAGAGGCACAGACTCGAACCAATTCCCACCCCACTTCCAGGACGTGGGCTTTCCTGCTGGGTGGTTTCTGCCTTTTGGTCTTTTTACCTCCTGTTAGGCAAGTGGTATCTGTGTCTCTAGGAATTTCCTGGTTGATGGGTGTCGAACTCTGACTTAGGGTGAGAGCTAAGCTCTCTGAGATGATGTCAGGATTAAATTCGGTGGATGAGTGGCCACTGTGTACCCAGATCTGGGTCAGGGGCTCACAGGGACCAAGGGAGGATCAGCCATGGCCCCACGACCTCAGAACACTTTCTACTGGGCTGAGGGCACACAAGCACAAGTTGTGCGGTACAGGCTCCAAGCACTACTGGGGTCTTAGAGCAGGGAGGGCTCTTTGTGTTTAACAGGATGCTAAGGGTGCAGCTGAATTGGGCAGAGGAAGGAACAACCCAAACCCAGAGCAAATATGCTGGGGAAGCACAAAATTTAAAAAAAAAAAAAAAATCAAAGGAAGGTTAATGATCTCAGGTCCTTTCTAAGGCACAATCTGAGAAGATCACTCCCCGACCTACAATTCAGTTTTGAGTCTTGTTAAGGCAACCGTGCTGTCTTGCTGCCTCCTGCTGGCTGTTACGGAGTACAGCAGCAGTAACTGGCAAAGCTGCTCAAGACTAGGGTTCAGTTATAAATTTTACTCCACACTTGTGCTGTCATAGTCTAGCGAGTCCACTGTTGATGGAGAGCACACATTTAGTAGCTGAACATGTTCTTAGGAGCAGTAGCAGAGTGTCCCAAGAAAAGCCCTAGTTTCTATCTACAGACCTCAGGGTTATTGGACCAGTTGACTTGAGGGCCTCCTAGTTCTGCATTCTGTGTTTCTGGGTAAAAATAATATATGAAGCATAGAAAGACTGTGTGTGTGTGTGTGTGTGTGTGTGTGTGTGTGTGTGTGTTAAATAAGCCAGGTACAGGCAGAAAATATTTTATATCTCAACTAAGAGCCACCTGGCCAGATGGAATATGCATTAGCATTTAATTTTTTTTTTTTTTTTTTTTTTTTTTTTTGAGACAGAGTCTCACTCTGTTGCCCGGGCTAGAGTGAGTGCCGTGGCGTCAGCCTAGCCCACAGCAACCTCAAACTGCTGGGCTTAAGTGATCCTTCTGCCTCAGCCTCCTGGGCAGCTGGGACTACAGACATGCACCACCATGCCCGGCTAATTTTTTCTATATATTTTTAGTTGGCCAATTAATTTGTTTCTATTTTTAGTAGAGACGGGGTCTTGCTCTTGCTCAGGCTGGTTTTGAACTCCTGACCTTGAGCAATCCACCAACCTCGGCCTCCCAGAGTGCTAGGATTACAGGAATGAGCCACTGCGCCTGGCCAGCATTTAATATTTTTAAAATACTATGCATTCAGTGAGATGAATTAATTCTGGAGCTTTTCCTATGGATTTATTCAAGGCAGGCTGAAATAGGAATCTTTCTGTCAGTTTTTTTGGTAGAGGCTACTACCATCAGGTTCTCCTTCCATTAGGCTCCTCTGCCTCTCTAGAACTAAGTCTTTGAAATGAAAAATCTATATAGCTTTGCTTAAGGTTATCCCTTAAGGTTTCCTGGCATTTTACATCCTGTAAGAATGCTTGCAGCTGAATATGCAAGTAGAATGCACTGTCAACATTGCTTGCATGTATAAGGTAGAAATAGTGCTTCCTACCTCGAAATTACTACCCCATCCTTTCCAGAGGAGATTCTTTCCCCGAGCATTTGAGCATTCTTTTGGTGTGGAATCGCAGGTCTAAGTTGCAGCATATGACATGTCTCAGTTAAGCAGCTTCTTTGTTCTCCCAAGGAAGCGCCCCACCCCAACTTGGTAGCCTTTTGGTAGACTCTCAGCCTGTGGTTGTTTCTGTGCATAGTGCCTAGCAAGTCTTACAATTACACTTTCATATCCCAGACCCCCTGCAGGGAGGCCCCAAAGATGTGAGTACTTCCTTGGACACAGGGGCCTTGGCTGTCCTAACAGGCCTGGCTTGTTGTGCTGTGTGCCTAACCTTGCCCTTCCTTGCCCTTTTCTATACTGATCCCTCTTGCTGTACTTTGTCTCCTCTGTGTAGATTGTAATGGACATTAAGTGGTTGAGGGAGATGTGAATGAGGGTGGTGTGAAGGCATGGGAGCCCCACCAGGTCCAAAACCCATTGGCGTTTTCTGACGAGGAGGAGGAAGACCTGCTGGATTTCATGTACAAGTATAAGGCACCTCGGAGGACGGATTTGCCCCTGGAGGTACACAGTGTCTGGGGCTGTGGGTTGGAGCATGTGTTTGCCCAAGGGCTCTGTCCCAGAGATCTGGGAATCCTGGGAGCAGCATCTCTTGGGGCATCCAGTATCTCCCAAGTGCCTGGGATGGAAAGATCTCCCTCTGTCAAGCAGGCGGGACAAGCTACTACATAGCATCCAGCCTCTTGCCAAGAGGGAAAGAAAGACTTTACTAATTTCATTTAGAAATAGACATGGTAAAGTGTCTAGGGCTTTATTGTTGTTGGTTTTTACCCCCAAATATTAACAACTCCTAACCTAAGATGATGTGCAAGTGAAAAGCAACCCAAATGAGTATTTTAGGGGAAGAAAACCCCAGAATGTGTAATTTGACAAGTTTTTATAAATAAGGCTTGTTCGTCACTGTATCTGCAAGACATAGCATAGCGCCTGGTACAAAATAGCTATTCAAAAGTGTTATTAAAGGGGCACAGCCCTTTAAAGTTACCAAAAACAGTACATTTGACATATGTACTATTGTCAGTTGTAGATCTGGTAGAGTTTTGGCAGCAGAAGGGCCGAGCCTGGAGCCTTCTGGGCTTTGCTCTGGGATGTGGGCAGGTAGTCACCAGTCATGGGCTCAGGTGCAGGGCCAGCAGAATTGGGGACCCCAGAGTCTTCCTTTTCCCCCTAAGGTCTCCTCTCCTATTCCCCATCGGCTGAGTACTGTGGCCTGAGAGGCCAGCTGAGGCAAGTTGGGAGTCCCCTTTCCACCAGAGTAGAGACCGCTGTGAGACTCAGGTGAGATGCATTGAAATGTTCCCCTACACAGGGACTGGCATTCCTATTCACATTAGGACAGCAGTCGTGACCACCTCCCTGTGCAGGAGGTCATCAGATTCCTTTCCAAGGTGAGGCACACATGGGTCAATTGTGAAGTTAGAGGGCTTGGGAAAAGATGTTCTGAGCTTGGACACTACTGGAAGAGTCCAGTCTGGGTATTATGGCCTGGACAGCCTCATGAGGGGGACAGGAGCCCCGCCTAAAATATTCTAGGGCCCAAGAGTTTGTGCTATTTTGTTTTTGTTTTTTGAAGCACAGACTGCTTTACTATTTACTGTTAACCAAACTACCAGGAGACAGATTACTAAAAAGGTAGGTTACACTGTTTCTTCTTTCAGTTTATGTCCACAAGTGCCTGGTAAGCATGGCCTAGTGGTGAGGCTGCAGCACAAGGACTCAGTGTAAGGGCTCAAGTCTTGTTCACTAGCTCTGCAGTCCCCAACCGCTGGGCCACAGACTGGTGCCAGGCTGTGCCCTGTTATGAACCAGGCCGCACAGCAGGAGGTGAGCAGTGGGCAAGCTAGCGAAGCTTCATCTGTATTTACAGCCACTCCCCTCCTCATGGCTTGCATCACCACCTGAGCTCTGCCTTCTGTCAGATCAGTGGTGGCATTAGATTCTCATAGGAGCGTGAACCCTATTGTAAACTGCACACGCGAGGGATCTAGGATGCAAGCTCCTTATGAGAATCTAATGCCTGAAGATCTGAGGTGGAGCTGAGGCGGTGATGCTAGTGCTGGGGACCAGCTGCAAATACAGATTATCATTAGCAGAGAGGTCTGACTGCACAATAAATGTAATGCACTTGAATCATCCTGAAACCATCATCCCCACCTGCCCAGTCTGTGGAAAAATTGTCTTCCGTGAAACTGGTCCCTGGTGCCAAAAAGGCTGGGAACTAATGCTCTAGTTCATTCACTCCCTCCCTTTGCTGTGCCTGTCACTGAGCCAGACACTGGGAAATGGTGGTGAATGTGACATGGGGCTGCCCTCAGGAAGCTCCTGGTCTGGTGGGGAGATAGCAGAGAACGCACACCCCACCCTAGGTGCAAGGTCCTCTGCTGCACAAAATATGACGAGAAGACAAAAGAGGTGATGATGACTGGTTGTGTGTGGCTGGACAGTAGCGAGAGGGGTTTAGGAAAACCTTTGCAGGAGTGACTTTAAGCTGGGTCCTCGGAAGGACTAGAAATATTGAAGACAGAGGAGAGAGAGAAGGGCTTCTAGTCAGATGGAACAAAGGTGTGAAAGGATATAGTATAGAGAAAGAAGTTATCTGTATAACAGTGGACAGAGACAGCAGTTGAGGGTAGGTTGAGGCCGGTGGTGTGAACCCCCTTGAGTGCTATGCTAAGTTTTTCCCTTTCTTTCATTGTAATAATAACTCCTCCTGTGACCTGTGTATCCCATGGAAGGCAGGATCCCTTGATAATCATTTGTGGAGGAAATGAGGTGGAATGCTTTATACAGATTGAGTATCCCTAATCCAAAAAATCTACAACTTTTTGAGCACTGATGTGATAATCAGAGAAAATGCTCACTGAAGCATTTCAGATTTCAGATTGGGGTGCTCAATTGGTATGTATGTGCAAATATTCCAAAACTTGAAAACACTTCTGGTTGTAAGCATTTCGGATAAGAGATACTAAAGACAGTGTTTGCTTCTGTGGTGGTGTTTGTTGTGCATTAAAAGGTTTCACATCCAGAAAGGGGACTGGAAATTTCTTAATGGAAATTTGAAGCACATAGCAAGAAACCTGACACTAGTTCTCAAAAGACATAACAAAAGTAAGGGATGAGATGGGGAGGCGGTTCTCTCTGCTGAGTCACTTGTTAAGATCATTTTGCTTCCAGGGTGGAAATAAGAAAGATGTGTCATTCTTCTGCACAACCGTTCCCTTGGGAGCTCTTGAGATTTAGGAGACTATGAAGCCAAAAGGAAGGTGTTAGCCTTTTCGATGGGCTTAGTTTCTCAGGGGTGCATGGGATGTGACTCTGGTGTTTGATTCCTGTTGTGGAGACTCAGGGAGACCCCAGCCCCAGCTAGCTGCCTCAACACATGTGCATTTGGCCAAAGGAGCTGTATACAAAATCCCTTCCAAGTGTTGTCCTCCAAAAATTCCACATTTATGCCAAATTGAGGGATGCCTTTCTTTCTGTTTTCCCTACCAGGCACCTCCTAGAATCCCTCGATCTCGCTTCAGGAAGAAAAGTACCTCATCCTCGGCCACTGAAACCACGTGAGTGAGATGAGCCAACAGCACCGGATCCACAGAATGTTTCTTCTCTGCCTTAAAGAGCTATTCACTAATAACATAGCAATCTGCAAGCTGGGTGTGCTTTGAGTGTTCAGGCCTCACAGACATGGCCTTTTCTCTCTCCCCTCTTCCACTTTTAAGAATTTTTGCCCCCTTTCTTTTCTTTATTTTGTTGGGGAGAGGCTAAAGGGAAAGGTAGTGTGGGGGGGTGCCCTTTAAGTCTTCTGAGGTTAGTAATTTTCCACAATTGGATCGTCATTATAGACAGCAGTGTGTTTTCAGAAATATAAGAGAATCACCCTTATGCTGCTGAGATGTACATTTGTAATTTATCTGTTGCATACTTAGTTTTTAGTCCTGTAAATGCAATTTTTTAAAACTTTTTTTGTTCTTGCTACTAATACTTTGAACTATGATGTACATATTTATGGCTTTTGGCTTAATATAATGGACTTGCAAGGGCTGCCAGAGGTTCTGATATGTAAGAAAACCGCAAAACCAGAAATATATAAAAATATTTTGATTCTAGAGAACGTCTCAGATGTGCTTATAAAGCTTCCAAATACAACTCCAGTAACACATCCCTTTTCCTGCTGGAAGATGCTCCATATTCTTCAGATAGTTGTTTAGTCAAAAAACGAGAGAAGTTAGGAATGAAGTTAGCTGAGTGTGATGACAGGTAGGGAAACATCCTAGGATAAATCACAGGAAGCTCATCTCCTCCTTTGATTCAGGATTAGGAGACCTCTGAATCCTTTCCAGGGATTTAACATTGCCTTAGGCAGGCAGCTCACCCTTGGCCAAACTTCTTGGGGATGGGGACTTGCAGAGCTGTTGGAGGAATAATTTTGTTTCAAAAGTGCATGGCAAATGATTATTTCTCCTTCATAGTGACCAGTGCTGTGACTAGCTTCCCCAGGTAGAGGAGCCTACAATCTGAGCACTTTGTTTTAGAGACCACTAAGCAAAAGCAAAGAAAAAAACACAAAAAAAACCCCCCAAGAAGTATGCTATGAAATACATCTGAGACACATATGTAACAATCAAAATGGTGTGTTCTAGAATGGTTTCTAGAGATTGACATCTTTATGGGTAAGACTTTGCTTAGATCCATGGGCAGCTGTGGTTCACACCTGTTTCCTGCCTGACCTGTGCAGAATGTGAACAGGGATGGACTCACACCCATGGGCACTATAGGTCTTATGGGGTGTCTTATACAAGCCTGGACTGCGTAGTAGGGGAATGAAACACTGTCTGAGGGATCTCCCAACTTAGGTTAAGAATTTTGTTTGAAAAGAATCTGGTTTAAATGGCACTGTGGTCTGAGGTAGCTGTTCCCTCCTCTGAGAGCTGAAATGTAAGAATCGTGTATTTGTGCTTAGAGTTGGTGTTTTCTTTCAGTGTAATGCATGCAGTGGTCACAACCCAGTTACTCCTAATATTTGGATCGTGTTTGTTTGTAGATATGCCCTGAAGACTAGAGAATTAGTGTTTTATACCACACAGAACTTAATGTCAACAAACTGTAAACAGGCCCAATTAAAAACTGGTCCATTACTGAGCGATACACATTATCAGTGGCCTTTGCTGATAACACATTAGCTGGCTCTTAGCCACCTCAGAAAGAGTTTTATTTAAAGTTGATTGTTGCCAGATATGCATATTGAAATCCTTTCTTCCCACAGTTCCTCTGAAGGTGATTTTTGTAATTTACAACAGGATATGGGAAATAACCCTAAAAGCAAATCTTTGGCTGAGACGGCAAATGGAGGCTGTCTGCTCATTGTCTGTGCCCCCCACACACCAATTCCTAAACCTGTGAAGGGAGACAGAAAATCTGTTTTCTTTAAGCTCACTGAATAGTTCTAGACAGAGGAATAATAGACTTTTTAAAATGTATTTACCTGTTAGTTGGAAATATCCAGAATTCTCAGAAACAAGTGCAAAAAAGCTTAAGCAGCTTCATAGCAACTTTTTGCCAAAATAATAAATGCCATTAGCAGCAGAATTTAAAATCCTATTGTGAACAGCTATATTTTCATTTTACAACGGAAAGTTATAATAAGTACAGGCTATCAAGTTTGCACTCAACTATGCCAAAAAAAGTTTGAAGCATTCTACTCTCAGACATGCTGTATTATTAATCTCATTCAAGGTTAAAAAATATAAAGCTATCCAAACGCTGTCTTAATGTACATGTAACTATTTTTCCTTCAAGTGTTGATTAGGGAGTTGGTTTCTCTCTTAAAGACACTCACTGTACAACTGCGAGCAGCTGTCATACTTCTGGCAAAATGTGTTTACTTATCTGACAAGCTGTATATTTGTGTATGGACTGACATAAAATGTGAATACCTGTAAGTGTACATGTAGTTGTGTGGTGTTCTGTCTAGAGGATACAACTGAATGTTTTTAATTTGCTGACTTACAGACACTGACTGTTTACAAAATGCTAGCTTGAAAGTCTGTAATTTTATGTCCTAACTTTTAGTTAATTGCTATTGAGCACCCTTTCTGTTTCTGAGGAGGTGAGATGTGGTCTTGTGCTTATAAACTGAAGAGTTTAGTCATAATCTCTCCTGGCTTTGTGTGAATAGCTTGCTCACTTCACTGGCCTTTGAAACGTGTGTTCTCCATAGTAAACTGTCCATGTGTTTGTGATAAGAGTGCTTGTCCACCATGACCTTCATCGAGCCTTCCTAGTCCTTCACCCGGCACAGTATTTGAAATGGCAAAGGATGTGCTTCATTCTCTAACAGCATACAAAGTGCTGACGTTCTGGATCGTGACTGTGCACATTTCCTCTAGTTTATTTCTGTGGTCCCCATAGAACGATCTGTAATAAAATAGTATACTGGACTGTGCATCAAAGGGATGTAAAATTACAGTATTCCAAAGGTTGAAGTTCTGCTGTTTTGTTATAATGCCTGATATACATCTTGAATAAAGTCTTAACATTTTTCTTTTAAAAAACATCTTTGTAATGTTGGGCTTATAAGGAAAGAGGAAATACTTTATAAAAAAATGTGGAAGGTAGCAAGGATTAGAAGCTGAGTGTTCAGCCACTCACTGGCCTGGTGACTTGGCCCCATGCCTATTGCATAGGATTGTTGGGAGGGAAAAAAAAATTAAATGATATGAGTGTTTTGAAAACCAGTTCATAACACAAATATAAACCTGAAAGTATCACTGTTTTACATTTTAAAAGATCATCAGTGGAAACTGGTAGCTGTGAAAATACAGTAGTTCATTGGCAGGCAGTTTTGATTCTGCAAACAGACCTTTGGTCTGACATTTACTTTACCCTGAGCATTTCTTCTTCTAAATGGGGGAGTACCTATGTGGGTTGGAACAGGGCAGTGCATGTACAGGGCCACTACAGGTAGAAGGGGTGCCCTTAAACCTACGGCAGGCCCTGCCTTTAAAATCTGAACAGGTACACTCAAGCTTCACTGGGTGGTCACAAAAACTAGAAGTTCAAGATTTGAAATATTAAAATTAAACACAGGTCCATTTTCTTTGCTTTTATAGTCCTATATTCAGTGTTTTTGACAAGACTGTAAAATAAAGCAGCAGCAGGAAAAAGCAGATTCAGAGGACTGAAAGGAAGAAGAGATGGAAAGAAAGGCTGGAAATCCATTCATTTATGCATTTACTGAGCCAGGTCCAATGTCAACAGAACTGAGATTAACCACGTTAAGAGTTGATAAAGAACAGAAAAGCAAAGTTATAAAAATTAAAAGCTGAGTTTGCACAGTGTTATGAAGAAACATTTAGTATTTACAGTGCTAAATTATAGTCACTTGTTGATTCAGATAAGAATTTTCATGTTGACTGAGGGAAATACACAGGATCCCAAGGAGTTAGATTGGGGTTCTGGGACTTGGTAGCTGTACTTTTGGGTAATTTATTTAACCCTTTCTAAGCTTCAGTTTCCTCAAATATAAACTAGAGATAATCATATCTCCTCTTGCAAGCTTATGAGGATTAGCAGTTTTATAGATATGTGCCCAGTTTTGTAGATATGCTGAGACATTAATAAGTGTTCAATAAATTATATATATACTTGTATAAATAAGCTATGCATATACTTTATACATTTTATATATATACTTGAATATCACTTAGACTCTTTAATGCAGTGTTTTATTGTCAAACTATAAAATCAGTGTTGACGATAAGCCCTTCTACCCACAAAACAAAAATTGTATGTGTGAAATTCCCTTCCCCCTAAATCATGTGCCTGTCAGCCCTCCTACTTCAGTCCATCTCTGGATGCTGAAGCCTTGATTACCAGTCCTTGTTTCTACCCCTCCTGTCCCTGGCCTCTGAGGCCCCTGTAAGAGACCCTGTCATCCATATTTGCAGTACAGAAGTCATGGAGGCTGTGGAAAAATGATCTCCTCCTTAACTTCTGCAGGTACCAGTTCCATCCCACTACTAGGGGTGTATCAGAGGGCAGAAGCCAGGCAAGTGAGAAAACAGGCAAGTAAGAAAAAACATGGAAGCCCTGTAAGTAGTTGGCTTTGGCCATCTCAGAAGTGCAAAGCGATGAAAACCCATCAAGACAGAATGCCATTTCATGTTTCAGGTTTTTACCTCAAATTAGATATCTGCTCTTTATTTATTAGTCCCATAAATAGACACACAGTTGGCCTTCTGGTTTTAGAACATTCTGTTGTTACCCCTTTTCCTTTTAATGAAGGAATCACACTAGTTTCAAAGAATCCCCCTAAAAATCCTGGCCTGACATGCCACAGAACTTCCATTTGGTTATCTTTACCTATTCTACTAACAACAGAGGAACTTTATCTTATTATCATCAATTATTTATTGTATTAAAGGATTTGAAACAGTAATTCATGCATAATTCTATTTAATAACGGGTTTCAACCAGGCAAAGTGCTCGACTATTTGAAAATGCTTCCCAGATGATCCTGAGAACCACTGCCCTAGACTATAACCACCCAACTGAATTTTACTCAATGCCTCTTACCTGCCCCTCTTCAAGTAAACAATACTTAACTCTTGCATCATTTCTAAAATGATTGAGATTACTTTTCTCCCTTAGTTTCTACAATGCATTTTTGGATATTTTTGGAAAAAGTTTACCCTTATAAATGAAAATATGAAATCTCAAGTGGATAAACTTTTAAGAACTACATATCTTTCAAAACTTGGGTAAAAAGTCTTTGTCTTCACTTTTATAGCCTCTTCTCTTTCTTGAGTGGGCATACTGAAAGGCTATTTCATTTACTCGTTTTTTTTAAAATTTCAGAATATTACAGGGTACAAACATTTTGGTTACATGATTTGCTTTTGGGCAGTTTGAGTCAAAGTTATAATATATGTGTACCCATCACCAAAACAGTGTGAATTGTACCCATTAGGTATGAATTTACCTGTCCCTCCCTCCCCTCTCCCACCTGCTTGCTCTATGGAAAATAGTATGGAGAAACCTCAAAGAACTAAAAGTAGACCTATCATTTGATCCAGCAATTCCACTAATGGGTATTTACCCAAAGGAAAAAAAATCATTTTATCAAAAAGACACCAGTACTAGAATGCTTATTACAGCACAATTCACAATCACAAAGATGTGGAATCAACCTAAGTGCCCATCAATATGAGTGGATTCATTTACTCTTCTGTAAAAAAATCTTGTTCCAATAAACTAAATGAGAACTGTTAGGAACACCTTGAACCTAGTGCACTAGAAGTTAGGTGTAGGCAGGACGTGGTGGCTCAGGGCTGTAATCCTGGTCTCTCTGGGAGGCTGAGGTAGGAGGATAGCTTGACAAGCTCAGGAGTTTGAGAACAGCCTGAGCAAGAACAAGACCCCATCTCTACTAAAAATATAAAAAATTAGCTGGGCATCATGGTGTGCACCTGTAGTCCCAGCTACTTGGGAGGCTAAGGCAGGAGGATTGCTTGAGCCCAGGAGTTTGAGGTTGCTGTGAGCTAGGCTAACGCCATGGCACTCTACTCAGGGAAATAGAGTGAGACCATCTCAAAAACAAAAGGTTAGGTGTGCTGCCGCCCCTGCTCACCTCTAAGTGAAACTGCTCACATAACTATTTTTTGCTCTGTGTGAACCCACTAACACAAAGTGGGCCAGGGTGGGCTCCTGACCTAAGAACAGCCAACAACACCGGACAATGACACTGATGAGACCTGGTCTAAAAAGGTAAGCTGGCCCAGTTGGAGTCTCTTGGCAATTAGAGACTGGAGACAGGAGCTGAGGATCATGATGGAGAAAAGAACCTCAAAGGTGCAAGCTATAGTTATTATAAGGGAGCAGAAACTCCCTCCCTGCTCCCTCCCCATAAGTAAACAAAAGCATTAAGTTTTAAAACTTTCATAAGTTTAATGTTGGCATTGTATGTTTACATATTAATTGGTACAACTTACATCAAGTTTTATAGTTACTCATTTTTGCAAAGACATCATTATGCAAATATACTTATTCAGTAACTGGGAAATCATAAAACTTCTGATCTATACTTTCAGGTTTGTTCGATCATGATACTTCTGATAAGGATCATCAACATACCAGTTTCGCCTCTTCCAGAAAGACGTCGTCATTTTATCTAAGAGTTTACTCTGGGTTTTATTACAGAACACAAATTCCCTCAAGCGTCTTTTTCTTGCAGGTGTCTTCTTCCATAATTTTTTCTTATAACCAGCCTGTTAGATAACATTACAAAGACATTAAAAAACATTACATTACATAGGAAACAACAGAAATCTTCACAACTCATCGTTTATAGGCCCAATGGGATCAGGTCCTTCATAGTAACACATGGTTTCCAGAGCCCATCAAAAGGGACATGGAAAGGAAGGCAAAGAAACCTACCCATTTCATTTTACCTAGGGTTAATGAAAATCTAGAAATAATTGGTATGGTAACAAAGGGAAGACATAATTTCAATGATCCAAAATTCACAAAACTCAGAACTACAAGAACTTTAGTTCAGCTACTTATGGATTATATGAGCTTCTGTTGACTGGTGTAGGAAACTATCATAGTGTTGTTTCAATGGAGAAATGAGACAACCCATATATCTACAAATTTAGGACTGTTTATAAAAGAGGGAACAATCCTTTCAACCTTTCAAACAGTGAAAAAGTTCTATAATTTTATTTTTACAGGGAATTAAATTTTTATCTTTAAAGAATTATTTGTTAACTTCCAAGTAATAAAAGGGAAGTAGGATTTCAACAATTAGTAAAACTCAAAGGGGGTTTTGCAAAACTGGTGTTAAGCTGCTTTTTCATTATCAGCTACTGTGTTTCCTTGAATAAGGATGTGACTGAAAAAGCCCACATTTATGCTCAAGACACAATGTGGGAGAGGACAGAGCAATAATTTTTCAGAGTCACCCTTAGAGGCTGTGGTCCCCAGCCAGTCATTATTAAGAGTACTCTCTGAGATGGTCCCTAATCATACATACGAACAGAGAAAAAAGCTTATAAATTTAAAAAAATCCAAAGTATATGTGGGTTGAATGTTTTGCCATAAAGATTGAGCCACCTGAGAATCCAATCCAAAGTAGGCTGAAATGTTCTTCAGTCCCCAAATCTGAGCCATGTGACTAAATCTGTGAAATCTACTGTGACGAATAAATATGTGCTGAAGTCTGCTGTGTGCTAGGCTTAAACAGAGCCCCCAAACAGGTTATTAAACTTATGGGGTCTCAGAGCACTTCTGGCAATCACTAGATAAGTGAGACATGTTAGAAGACCTGAGGTGACTTGCCTACAGTGAAGATTTTTGCCATTATGAATATTTTGTTTTAAGAATGCTTATATGTTTTCTTTATGTGGATTCACTTACACAAGGAGCTGCCTGCCAAGCTGGTCTTTACACACAACGCTGTAAGAGCTACTGGTAAGATTGGGGAGGATATGTCAATGAGTAGGCTAACTGAATTCTGCTTCATTTTAATCTGCTCACACTCCCTTTTCAATTAAGTAACAGTGTGAAGACTCACCTTTCTCCTTATCCAAAGGCCACAGTGAAGTCGAAGAAACCTATAGACGACAGCTTTCACAGTCTTTCTCTTGCCTTTCAGTGTACTGATGTATGTTACAGTTCTGACTGGCAGCTTCAGGACATTTGGAAACAAGGGGGCCACTCTAAAATACATTTAAAAATTTTTAACTCAGTAATCAGACTGATTAAAGGATAAAATCCATATCTATACTTACAAATGAGTGAAGCTGCTCCAGTGGAATAGAGTTGACTTTTAATATACAATATTACTTCAAATGATCCATGACACTAAGTATGAACATGAAAACCAACTATCACCAACTTGCAAGCCTTCTAAAACCTGCACCCTCAATCCCTATGAAAGAATTTATCCTTTTTTTTTTTTTGAGACAGAGTCTTGTTCTGTCACCCTTGGGTGGAGTGCAATGGCATCACCATAGCTCACTGCAACCTCAAACTCCTGCGCTCAAGTGATCTTCCTGCCTCAGTCTCCCAAGTAGCTGGAAACTACAGGCACACCACCACACCTGGCTAATTTTTCTATTTTTAGTAGAGATGGGGTCTTGCTCTTGCTCAGGCTGGTCTTTAACTGCTGAGCTCAAGCAATCCTCCCACCTCAGCCTCCCAGAGTACTAGGATTACAGGCATGAGCCATGATGCTCAGCCTATCCTATTATATTTTCATCACCTGATTTCTTATCCATCTGTCCACCAAATTGTAAACTCCTTGAGGACTTTACACAACATCAGAAGTGTGCTCTGTTTGGTAGTTCCTACTGCTGGCATGTAGGTAAATGGGTGTCAATCATGTTCTCCCTCCCACTCAATCAGGCAAAGTCTATATAATAAACTGTAGGACGGCAAAGGATATCTACTTGTAAGATGTCTTTGCAGGCATGAATATTTTAGAAATTTTGTCCAAGCATCATGTTTACTGAAATATACTCTACCTATTAAGGATTGTTGCAGTATGCCCACATGTCAGGTTTCTGGCCGATGTCATAAGTCTCGGAGCAGAGAAAACAACTGGTGTCTGAGTATGACTAAAATGTCCAGTGGACAGTGCAGAAATTAAAGAGGCATTCTTGGTGTAGTTTCGATAAGCTGAAGATGCCAAAATATTCAGGGGCCGTAAGAGTCCTATAAAGAAAGAAGCATATCTACTTAATATGATATTCCAAAATATGCATCCAGATAATTCAAATTAAGTGATGTATCAAAGCAACCAAATGTTATATATTATTACGTCCTGAACATCAGACTCACCTGTGGAGCTTTCATCACCTTTATTGACGTATAACTTATATACCATAAAATTACCCAGTTTATGTGTACAATTCAAAGATTTTTAGAAAATTTAGAGTTGTACAACCATTGTCACAATATAGTCTGATGTGTCCCAGTTTTACGTCCAGTACCAGGGAACAAAATGTGTGTAATGTTAATTTCCACCCCCGCCCAGATGTTATACTGTGGTGAGACAGAACTATACACAGTACAATGGCAGGTCAGAAACACGAAAGCTTGGACCCTTCCTGGAAAGAAAAGAGAGTAGCAAGAGAAGGATTCATGAAGAAAACAGAAGAAGCACTTGAGTTCCCCTCAAAAAGTTAACAGGCCCTTAGAGGAGGAAGAACACATTTTAGGTAGGATGAACAACATAAGCAAAGGCAATGAGGCTGAAACAAATACAGCTGACCCTTGAACAACAAGGATTTGAACTGTGTGGATCCACTTACGTATGGATTTTCTTCAATAAAAGTTACACCGAGTGTGCCTGCCTCTCCTGCCTCCCATTCAACCTCCTTCACCTCTGCCACCTGAGACAGCAAGATCAAGCCCTATTTTCTCCTCCTCCTCAACCTACTCAATGTGAAGACAAAGAGGATGAGAACTTTATAATGATGCATTTCCACTTAATGAATAGTAAATATATTTTCTCTTATGATTTTCTTCGTAACATTTTCTTTTCTCTAGCTTACTTTAAGAATTTATTTCACAGACTCACTCAGTCAAAATACAAAAAAAAAAATACAGTATACAATACATGTAACATACAAAATATGTGTTAATTGACTGTTTATGTTATCAGTAAGGCTTCCAGTCAACAGTAGGCTGTTAAGTTTTGGGGGAGTCAAGAGTTCTACTTGGATTTTCAGCCGGGAGCGGTGGCTCATGCCTGTAATCCTAGCACTCTGGGAGGCCGAGGCAGGAGGATCGCTCAAGGTCAGGAGTTCGAGACCAGCCTGAGCAAGAGCGAGACCCCGTCTCTACTAAAAATAGAAAGAAATTAATTGGCCAACTAAAAATATATAGAA
>CAUYRT010050728.1:0-17155 GCA_963574885.1 Lepilemur ruficaudatus | reverse complement strand
GTATTGAACATGTACAGACTCTTTTCTTGTAATTATTCCCTAAACAATATATTATAACAACTATTTACATACCATTTACATTGTATTAGGTAGTACAATTAGGTGATTTAAAGTATACAGGAGGATGTGTGTAGGTTTTTTTTTTTTTGAGACAGAGTCTCACTCCGTTGCCCTTGGTAAAGTGCAGTGACATCATTGTAGCTCACAGCAACCTCAAACTCCTGGACTCAAGCGATCCTCTTACCTCAGTCTCTCTAGTAGCTGTGACTATAGGCACTTGCCACAACGCCTGGCTAATTTTTGTATTTTTCAGTAGAGATGGGGTCTTGCTGTTGCTCAGGCTGGTCTTGAACTCCTGAGTTCAGGCAATCCTCCCGCCTTGGTGTCCCAGAGTGCTGGGATTACAGGAGTGAGCCACCATGCCTGGCCAAAGTAGCACTTTCTTACATAAAGACTAGGTTCGGTGTTCCCAGATCAATTATCTAAGTCAGTGAGTCACAAAGTGCGGTGGTTCACTGACCCCTACACATCCCTAAGACCCATTCAGAGGGCCTGTGGATTCAGAATTATATCCATAATATATTATTTGCCTTTTTCACTGTGTTGACATTTTCACTGATCAAACTGAGTCAAACAGGGTCAAACTGCTACCACCTTAGCATGAATCAAGACAATGGTACCAACTTGTAATCACTATATTCTTCACTGGTGCACAGAAGCAGTTTAAAAAATGCTATTTAGGTTAATAATGTTCTTGATGAACAAAAAATTGTTTACTTTATATTAACCCTTGGGAACACATCTTTTTAATATTCTGTGTAATAAAATGCATATAAAACACTTGCTGCATACAGAAGTACGATGGTTCTCTCTAGGAAAAGCACTTTTGCAGTTGTTTGACTTGTGAACTGAACTAGCTTATTTTTACATGGAGCACCATTTTTCCTTGAAAAAATGATCAGACAAATATTAATATCTCATATACAAGTATTTGGCAGTCATTTTCTTGAAAATGAATGTAGTGATCCTGTCCCTTTAAGGAAAGCAACTGGAGTGATCAAATCAGAGCTTCCAAGAGGAAAATTAGAATTTTGGAAGAACTTGTATCTACCACCATGAACTTGACAGTAATAATTAAAGATTTTTATGATAGGATTGGAGGTGAAATTGTGAATTTTTTGTTGTTGTATAATGTTGTTACATTTGACTAAGTGAACCAACATTTGCTAAATAACCAATGCATAATATTACAAAATCAATCAAAAGAGCCAGTCAAATGCAAGAGAGACTAATGATTTTTAACATAATAGTATGAAAAGTTCATTGATACGGCTTCAGATTCCACACTGCAACTGACCTTTAAGGAATTACCACGTACTATGTTTTGGTGTAGCATCAAAGAATAGCCAGAATTATTTTAAAAGGCTCTTAAAATATTCATCACTTTTCCAACTATGTATATAAGACTAGATTTTCTTTACATATTTCACCAAAAAGAACATGTTACAACAAACTAAATGCAGAAGCAGATGTGAAAATTCAGCTATCTTCCATCAAGCCAAGCAGTAAGCAGATTTGCAAAGTATAAAACAATGCCATTCTTCTCACAACTTTTTTTATATTTTGGAAGCTACAGTTATTTTTCATAAAAATATGTTGTCTATGTTAGCATATGATAGATTTATTACTGTTATTTTAAAACCAATTTGGAAGTACTTTTAAATTTTCTCAATTTTACTTTCTAATAAAGTATATATCAATAGCTAACCTACATAAAGAAAATCTTTGGTGTCCTCTATAATTTTTAAGAGTATAAAGAGGTTTTAGGCCGGGCGAGGTGGCTCATGCCTGTAATCCTAGCACTCTTGGAGGCCCAGGCGGGATGATTGCTTGAGCTCAGGAGTTTGAGACCAGCCTGTGCAAGAGCGAGACCCCATCTCTACTATAAATAGAAAGAAATTAGCCAAACAACTAAAAATAGAAAAAATTAGCCGGGCACAGTGGCACATGCCTGCAGTCCCAGCTACCTGAGAGGCTGAGGCAGGAGGATCACTTGAGCCCAGAAGTTGGAAGTTGCTGTGAGCTAGGCTGATGCCACGGCACTCTAGCCCAGGCAAGAGAGTGAGACTCTGTCTCAAAAAAAAAAAAAAAAAAGTTTTAGATCAAAAAGATTGAGAACCACTAACTTAAGCCTTCTAATCACCCCTGTGGACAATGGTTACAGATATTCAGAATGGTGACTGAGGGACTAAGAACTACCATCAAAAGATTGTTAGCAGAGGAGGAAAGCAGATTTAGGATTTTCAAATTCTTAATATTGAGGGTGTTTTACTCCATTTAGGGTGTTATAACAAATCATCATAAACTGGATAGCTTATAGACAACAGAAATATATTTCTCATGGTTCTAGAGGCTGAGAAGTCCAAGATCAAGGTGCCAGTAGATTTGAAGTCTGGTGAGGGCCTGCTTTCTGGTTCATAGACAGCACCTTCTACTGTGTCCTCACACGGTGGAAGGGGTGAGGGGGCCCTTTTTATAAGGGCACTAATCCCATTCTGGAGGGTTCAATCCTCATGACCTAATCTCCTCCCAAAGGCTCCACCTCCTGATACCATCACTTTGGGAGTTAGGATTTTAACTTTAATTTGCAGGGACAGAAACATTCAGGCCAGAGAACTTGGTTTCAACAATTCTACATTAATTTCAGTTTAGATTATTGGCTAATTAGTGTTTGCTGAACAAGAAGGACCTTGTCCAAATCTCAGTTTCTTCACCTGTACAATGGAAATAAGATTTGTTTCTTAATCAAGCTATAATTTCCTTACTGTGATGAAAGCAGAAGGTAATCATGCCTCAAAATGTTTCTGTCACAATTTAATTATTCATCTCCAGTCCCTCAAGGCATTTCTCTGCTGATATTGGTAATTATCTCCTCTAATCAAATTAAATGTGTGGTTTCTATTTTGAATTACTCCAGGGTATTAGCTGAATTAATTGGTAAGTTGGCAAACTACCTTGAAGATGAAAAGTCCTGTGTAATTATCCCCATGAGAAAAGTACTTTCCATGCACTTGGCTGAAAGGCACTACTTGCGATGATGGAATTAAATCTTAACCATAAGGAGTTCGGGTATGAATGTGGTGGCGTAGATTCAGCGTCTGTCTTTTTCTTCTCCTTTCAATCATAAAAAAAACAACAAAAAGGGTGAACAAAACAGTGAACTTGATCTTCAGCAAATTTAGGAGCAGATATTCACAGCCTTCAAAATGTGAGTCAGGGCACTAAGAGCAGCGGAGAGAGACAGAAAACACATAGTAGAAGCTGCTAAAAGATGTGAGGCTCAAACAGCAGCAGAGTCCAGGAAGCATCAGCAAACTTGCTTCCTAATGTGAGAGACTCACCAGGTACTGCAGGTGTGACTTCTTGTCAGTGGATTGGGGTGAGCAGCCCAAGTCCTCCTGGAACCTGATTTATTTCAGAGCAGCAAAAGACACTGGTTACACAGATAAACAGAGAAACCATCTACATTGCTGCCATAACAAAATACCACAAACCGGGTGGCTTAAACAACAAATTTATTGTCTCATAGTTCTGACCGCTAGAAGTCTCAGATGAAGGTGTCAGCAGGGTTGGTTTCTTCTGAGGGCTGTGAGGAGGAATCTGTTCCATTCTTCTCGCTTGTCTTCTGGTGGTTTGCTGGCAATCTTTGGCATCTCTTGGTTTGTATAAACATCTCTGCTTTCATCCTCATGTGTTGTTCTCCCTGTGTGTGTGTCTCTGTGTCTAAAATTCCCCTTTTTATAAGGACACCAGTTATATTGGATTAGGACCCATCCTAATGACATCATCTTAACTTAGATAATTACATCTGCAACAATCTTATTTCCAAATCAGTTCACATTCTGAGGTTCTGGGAGTTCAACATATGAATTTGGGTTGGGGACACAATTCAACTGATAACACCATACATCCTGGATATATTGGAGCAGCTCTATTGTTGCTGCTATAACAGAAGCAAGAGTCTTTGGGCAGCAAAACCTGTAGGGCTACCGACAGCCTCCCCTCCACAAAGTCAAAGGACTGTGTTCTACAGTACCTGAAGTCATTCTTCTCTGTGTGGCTGTGTCATCAATGGGATAAACAGCTACATTTGTTTGACGTTTTCTTCAGCTTTTAAGAACTGCTTATTTCATTTTGATTTTTTTAAAATAATTAAGTAAAAACTTGGCATGTTTTCAAAGTCAAATCTTCAATAAAAGTATTTTTGTCTGAATAGAGACATCCAATTTTACCTCTGTCCTGTTTACACTGTTCCCTCCCTCCGCCATGGACACTTTTAAAATTAGAAACAAGTTTAATCTAAGCATATATGTTCTTACATTCATTATCACTCCCATTTTTTAGATAAATAGTTGCATACTCAAATTTTATCCACCTCATTTTTGTTTCAGTTAGTAATGTATTCCAGAGATCACACCACAGTTGTAAATAGAGATGTTCCTCATTCCTTTTTATGGCTGCATAGTACTCCATTGTTTGTGTACACCATAGTTGATTCAACCAATCTCTTATTGATGGATTTTTCTGTTGCCAGTTTTTTGCTGTTACAAATAGGGCTATGATGAGTATTCTTGCATACATCTTTTGCATTTGGGGCTACCTCGTCTCTATTATCACCGAGTATTGAAAAATATGGCCTGACACCTTTAGCTGGCTCTCTTTCCCTCCTCCATTTCTTTTATCTATCCCTGGTGTCCCTGTTCTGCTCAATTTGGATCCTGTTCCCAGCACTTCTCTTTAGTGTGGGCCTGTGTCTTGGAAGGGGTCTTGGGTTGGTTTTGAGAGTTCACAGGGCTCAGGCTGCCCCAGCACTCTCCAACCTTGCTGAACACTTACCTGCACTGACCCCCACATTACCCACTGGAGGCCACACAGCTCCTTCCCAGTGTGGGCTGCTGTCCTAGGGTGGCCTGCTGAGCTTCCTGAGTGTCTGTTGGCAATTTCAGGTTCCCCAGCTGGCCATGAGCAGTCACTAGTTTTCCGTCTGTGTCCCCCACACAGTGACTGATGCCTCGTAGGCCTTGTTGCTCTCAGCTGTTGTCCCACTTGCTTGTATTTTGGGTCCGTAGGATTACTTCGCGTCTAGTTTTGATGATGATGTCATCAGTTGGTTCTTTGACTTTACTCATAACTTCACTCTCAATTAGGAAAATACCAATTAAAGGTCAATCAAAAATATATATTCATAACTATATACATGCATACATACACACAAAATCTTTGTATATACCTATAAGTTTTGTTTTGTTTTGTTTTTGAGACAGAGTCTCATTCTGTTGCCCGGGCTAGAGGGCTAGAGTGCCATGGCATCAGCCTAGCTCACAGCAACCTGCAACTCCTAGCCTCAAGCAATCCTTCTGCGTCAACCTCCCCAGTAGCTGGGACTACAAGCATGTGCCACCATGCCTGGCTAATTTTTTTCTATATACTTTTAGTTGTCTGGCTAATTTCTTTCTATTTTTTAGTAGAGACGGGGTCTCACTCTTGCTTAGGCTGGTCTCGAACTCCTGAGCTCAAACAATCCACCCGCCTGGGCCTCCCAGAGTGCTAGGATTATAGGCGTGAGCCACCACGCCCGGCCTATACCTACAAGTTTTATCAGTTTTAAACTATATCAAAATTAAAAGTTACCAAAAAAATTAAATTGCAATCCATTTTTGACTTCACAGTATGGCAAAACTCCAAAAGTTTGATATACAGGCTCTAGACAAGGCTGAGAAAACAGCCCTTTCACACATCGCTAGTGGGAAAGTAAACTGGCACAACCCCTGTGGAAAGCAGTTTGACAAAATATAACCAATTTTGATTGTATTTACACCCTGTGACCCACAGTACAATTTCCAGGAATTTATCCTACAGATGTACATGCGTCTGTGTGACATGTATGAATGCTATTATTCCTTATAGCATTGTTAATAACAACAAAAGTTTGGAGACAATCCAAATGTCCATCAAAAGGAACTGGTTTAATAAATTATGTTATGTCACTTTAATGGAAAGAAATAAGTTCTCCGTATAAGTAGAAACAGGTCTTTAAGATAGTAACAAGGTATAGAACAAGGCATATCATTTTGTAAAAACACAAATAACAGGGAATAAGATACATATTCATATTTATGTATATTCACATAAATATATTCTGGGAAAAAACATTAAAAACTAATCAGTTACCTGGAAGGGGCTAGAGCATCGGGTACGCGGTGTCTGGACGCCAAGGGTGGGAGGGAAACTTTTCACTGAGAACCTTTTATAGTGTGTTAATTGTTGAACCATGTGAATGTATTACCCAATCAAAAATGTAAAAACAAAAAATTTAGAAACTTAAAAGGAGTATACTTTTAATCAAAGTATTTGTTAGCATCGGATTCTAGATTTTCTTTAAAAGGACAAACTAAAACAAGGCTACAGACTCCAAGCAATGGGTGTGATCTGACTGTTTCTAAGTCCATCTGAGAAGGAAACGCAACGTTATAAAAGTTCAGCATTGCAAAACTTACGTAGTGAAAGTGGAGTGAGGTTCCTCCGAGCCCTGCTAGCCAGCGCCATTACACAAGGTCAAAGGTGGATTTGGGGAGATCCTCTAGAGAATCTGGACTAATGTCTTAGTCCATTTGGGTTTCTATTGGAATATGATAGACCGGGTGATTTCTAAACAGAAATTTGTTTCTCATAGATCCCTTCTGGAGGTACTTGGGAAGGCTGGTCCCTTCTTCTTCCCCCTCACATCACATGAGTGGTTAGAAAAATGGGAAGTGTCAAGTGGCATCAACAAGTAGGGTGAAGAGCTAGCCCCATAAATGTGTGGACGGGCCTTTCCCAGGGGTGCAGAGGGGAGAGCGGACTGAAAGCTGGCAGCCAGGGTGCAGTGATGCTACGGCAGACCCCGAGGGACTTGGCATGGCTGAAGAGCGTGGATGAGTCAGTGGGCCTCCCCCATGGCACTGGCGCCCTTCTTTATCCAGCCATTCACCTTGCCTGTCCTTGGGTCTCCCACCTTTTGTCATAGGTAGAAGACTCAGCCAGTGACTGCCACCTGAGAGAGGAAGAGGAGGGCTATGGGCACAGAGCAGCCACCTTCCCTGCCCAGCCCAGCCCACTGGGATCTGCCTGTCCTCTGAGCTCCCCAGCCTTGGCCACAGTGGCCAGGGCTGCCACAGTGCACAACTCCAGTGGGCGCCATTCACAAGGCGTTCCACGTGTGGGCACAGAGTCCACGCCAGGCAAGTGCTGGGCAGGCGCACACCTCGGCTGGTTCTATTCAGTATCTGGGTATGAGTTTGTCTTACTACCTCAGCTAGACTGAACTCCTCGAGGGGTGGGACATGTTTATAAATCTTTTTATATACCAAACCACCTAGTGCTGAGCCCAGCTTGATAAATATTTGCTGATGGGCAATCCAGAAATGGGGTCGTTGGCCCTGAATTGCAGAAAAATGGACTGTTTAAGCACAAAATAGCATCTATTTTAGAGCCTTACAAACCTGATTCTGCCCAGCTTTGGCATCTGGTACTAGCATTAGCCACTTAGAAATGTGACCTTCTATGACACTGGGTGTCTCCTAGCAGCAGCATGACGTGATCGGGGATGGCTATCTGCCTCTGCTACGGGTGTCAGTTTCTTCCTCCCTAAAAGGGGTCGGTAATGAGCTGGGATTTTGTGAGCCACAGGCAGAACTGACGCAGTCTGCAAAGCCCAGAGCGAGGTTTGGATTAGTCACTGTTATAACCACTGTTTATGCAGCTACGCAGCCAGCCAGGGCTCACATTTCTCCCAGAGGCCCATGGCATTTCTCCGTAAGATTTTTTTGAGGCATGAGGCCTCAAATCCATACTTGAATATTTGTCCTCTAACGTAAGCGTTTGAGTAGCTAAATTATACTTTACTGAGCCTCCCAAGCCCGCCTGCCTTCCATCTGGCCACTAACCTGCACTAAGACACTTTCAGAGCATTGTTTACATGCTGAGCTGCCCGGTTGAAATCAACTGGAAATTAGTGCAAAAAAAAAAAAAAAAAAAAACCTCACAAAACATTGAAACGAGAGCTAGAGGACTAGGATTTTAGTCAGTAGCTTGTGTGGTGGCCATGAGCAGATTTTTTTCTCTATGCTCCATGTTGTCATTTGTAAAACTCAAGAGAGGAACAAGAGGTGCCCCACCACCCACAGGACACCTGTCCTGAGCCATGTGTCCCTCTGGGGGTGAGAACTGGGGTCCTGTATGGAGTCACCAGCTTTTCCCTGGCTGAGGCTGGGGTGTCACTTGTGGCAGAGGTAGTTGGGTTCGACAGGTGGAGATGGGCACTGGAGTTGTTCTCATGGCACAGTCCCCAAGCCCTCTGGTTCCTAAACGAATTATGCAGATTGATGAACTGATTCTTCTGTTCCAAGAAAATGTTGGGGTAAAGACCCAACCTCCAAGTGCCGGGGTGAGAGAGGCAGCCTTCACTGTCCCCAGCTCCCTGGGAGGCAGGAGGGTTGGGAGGGCAGTGGGAACCAAGCACTGTCCCAGGAGGCGTGGGCCTGGGTTCAATTTTAGTTCTGTCAAATCACAGAGTGACCTTGAGTCAGTCCCTCCCCTTCGTAGGGCCTCAGTTTCCCCATCTGTGCAATGAGGGGATGGACTAGGGAAGCCCCAGGGTCGCTTCCACGTCTGCAGTTTGAGTATCTTGTCCATCAGGTCGTTTTCCTTCCCTCCTCATCGCTCGGCCTTCCGATTCCTTCCCCATTCTTGCAGATGGGAAACCACGATCCCTTTTCTAGCTGATCATGGCTATTTCATTGATGAGGGCTTCAGTTTTCTCAATGGACATGAGGGAGTTTGGTGAGGAGCGTCTGAAGGCTCACCCAGCTCTGGTGCTCTGGCTTCCTGGGATTCTGGCGTGTAAAGTCTCACAGGTGTGTGGCTGGGTGGGGCCTGATAATCTGGGTGGGGGCCCCTCCCTTCACCCATCCCAGGGGGCTCATGCCCCCAGTGTGCCAGCTGCCGCCTCACCTGCTGGTCCACCAGACTTCTCAAGAGGAACCATGGAAATGGTGCAGACAGAAGCCCATTGGTGGAATCTGTTGTGATGGCTTTTTTATGTGGCAACCTGATTGGGTAGCAGTCTCCATTTATTCAAACATTAATCTCAGTGTTGCCGTGAATGTATTTTGTGGATGTGATTAAAGTCCATAGTCAGTTGGCTTAAGTAAAATAGTATAGATTATTCTAGATAATCTGGGTCTTAGAAGTTCTTCTTCCCTGTAGAAGAAGAAATGCTACCTGTGGACAGCAGCTTCAGCCTGTCCCAACAGCCTAATATGTTCCTCCTGCTGGTTCTGTTTCTCCGGCTGGACCCAACAACGCACTGTTCTACCAGGCATAGTGGGTCCAGAGCACCGTCTGGTCTGTAGTCTCCGGTTATTTCTGAAAAGGGTGAAACTTGGCCCCTCATTCTCTAGCCAGGCCCGTGAGTGTCAAACATTTTCTAATGGCATGGAATAAATTTTCCCCTACTCTCAGCTACATTCTGGACAAGGTAAAATAAGGCTCCTAAACTCTTGCCTTTGTTGGTTTTTAATACCCCACAAGTACTTCATCTTGGAATTCTTTGTGTATTTAGTTTATCCTATGTTACTTTTAATGGTAGGATCTTCTAAATACATCTTCCTGAGAAAGAAATATTCCACCACCCTCACCATCCAATTTAATAGCTATTGCTGAACCTCTAAAGTCAAGATAAACAGCCAGTGTAGCCACGTGAGCGAGTCTCCCGGGAACACCAGGTCCTGTGTCTGTGCGCTCCAGCCGTCCTGCAAATGGGAGAGTGCGGAGAGCCCCGGCTGAAGAGGGTATCTCAGGCCAGTGAAATCAGAGAACCCAGTGTCCTCTGCCTTTTTGTTTTCAAGATCTCAGCTTTTAAACATCTCTCTCTTCACCCTATAAATATCAACTTGCCAAACACCTGGTATAATTTTTAAAAATACTAAATAATTCAGTTTCCATTAATGTTTGTCCCTGTTGGGTGAGCAGGGGATGGGCAGGATGTGTTAACCTTTTCTGTATGGTTTGTAAAGTGGAGAATATTGTCTTCTGAACTGTAAGAGAGGCATAATGAGCCCAGACCCTTCTGCTGGGACCTGGGGGGCTAGGAGTGGGCTGGGATGGGGAGCGAGGGGCCCCGAGGCACCAAGAAGAATGGATGTCAGTGAAGACTACATAGAAGATGCCAAAGTTTGCCTGAGCCTTCTGCTTCCAGACAATCTCAGGCTGCAGAGCTCTGGGCTTGCGGAACCACAGTAAGCAGGAGACTTTGAAAAAAGCGCAGACCTCTCTGGTATGTAGCCATGAAGGAGGCCTGGGCTAGCTGCTGTTGGAGAACCCCCTCAGCCCTCGCCTGCAGGGTGCTCCATCACCTGGGCAGTCGCCAAGGGCCTGTCTGGGCCTGGCAGGTGGGCATCTGCCCAGGTTGCCAAGGGTGAGGAGTGCTGGCCTCTCCAATGGTAGTTTGCAGTGCCCTGTGGTACTGACTCATCTTCCTCCTCGATGGCCTGGGG
Organism: Lepilemur ruficaudatus; assembly: GCA_963574885.1. Taxonomy (NCBI): domain Eukaryota; kingdom Metazoa; phylum Chordata; class Mammalia; order Primates; family Lepilemuridae; genus Lepilemur; species Lepilemur ruficaudatus. The sequence continues at coordinate 6,560 of CAUYRT010050728.1, read as the reverse complement.
CCAGACAAGGTGTGCTTCGTTCAGAGCAAGGAAGAGCGTTAGCCCCTTGGACACCCTCAGGCCTCTCGCTCCTGTCTGCAGACATCACAGCTGGTTCCAGCTTTGCCTGCTCTACGCACTGTAGTCACCACAAGCTGGTGTGTCTGGGAGCTAAGAATTTGGCATGGTGCAGCTCAGCTGGCCTCGTACGGGGTGTGGGTGATGAGGCTGAAGGACAGAGTCAGGGTGAGCGGAACCCTCACAATGTAAATTTGTAACTGGGGTGATATTTTGGAAAAATATTAATGTGCTTTTTTTCTTTTGCCTTTCTGAGTATATGATATTCTCTCTAGTGTGCCTGAGACATCCATTTAAATAAGGGCAATTAAGATTGTTCTAGAAGACCTACAAAAAGGAAAAAAAGCATTATTGTTGACCTTTTGACATTCAAAATAAGAGTTTCACAGTTTTGCTGATATATAACTGAAATACAATTAGCTGCATGCAAAGCGTACGATTTGGTAAGTTTTGACGTATGTGCACACCTGTGAAACAGTCTTCACAATCAAGAGAGTGAACATATCTTTCACCCCCAAAGTTTCCTGGCGTCCCCCCACTTGATTCCCAGGAGACCACTGAATTGCTTTCTGTCACTATGGATTAATTTGCATTTTCTAAAATTTTATATAAATGGAATCATACAGTATTAATATTTACACATTTTTTTTTTTTGAGACAGAGTCTCACTCTGTTGCCTGGGCTGTAGAGTGCCGTGGCATCAGCCTAGCTCACAGCAACCTCAAACTCCTGGGCTCAAGCGATCCTTCTACCTCAGCCTCCTGAGTAGCTGGGACTACAGGCATGCGCCACCATGCCAGGCTAATTTTTTACATATATTTTTAGTTGGCCAATTAATTTCTTTCTATTTATAGTAGAGACGGGGTCTCGCTCTTGCTCAGGCTGGTCTCGAACTCCTGACCTTGAGCTATCCACCCGCCTTGGCCTCGCAGAGTGCTAGGATTACAGGCGTGAGCCACCGCGCCTAGCCTGCTTGGGGATTTTTTGATAGAGGCCAATTCCACTGGGGTCAAGTGATCTCTCATTGCATTTTCTTTTGCATGATTTAAGCCATGCTTACCTTTTAGATATTGCTAGTGTACCATAATATTTGATGATCTATGCAAGATTTTGTCCATTTAAAACTTCTTAAAGACAGATAGACCTATTCGTATGCAGTGTTTGGAAATAAGGTGCATAGAGTATTTATTACAGACTCCTGCACGATCCATTTAAGTTCAAGCAGAGTCCATCTCCCCATTCACCCTCACCTTTGAATCTTGTATCTGCATAGATACAACTTTCTGAACCAAATCACAAATGTAGGCCAGTCTTCTCTATTGTCAGGATCTAAGCCCTACCAGGAAATTAGATGAAGACTCCTTTTCATCTCTGCATAAGTGCAATATTCTAAGCCATTTTAAATTAACTGGAGAGTTACATGTGGCAGGTATAAGTTACTGTTGTTGGATCAGTTAATTTAATGTTTCTAAATTCCAGTGTTCTTTCCTTTACAATGAGAATAGTAATTTTTATTCTAGAGGCTGGTTGCATGGATTAGGCGAGTTCATATTTATAAAACTTTTATTCTAGTCTGGCACAGAATATGTATTCAAAATTTATTTGATTTTTTTATTACACGTATTATTTTATAATGTTGAGTTTTATAACTTACACAAAGGCCTTGGATTTCAATGCAAACTTCCTCTTGAATTTCACAATTATATCATTTGTGGAATTGGGTTATAAAATAAAAAAATAATTTTATAATTATAATAAGATCTACATTATATCTAGTTAGATGTAGCTAAACTCAACATTCTTGGGCATCTATTTCACATGAGAAACTAAGATTGATGGTAAAAATGGAAATTGCAAGTGATATTGCTGCTACAAACTCAGAGAGTACAAAAGTGAGTTAAAGAATACAAAGTTGTTTACAAGAATTTAATAACATATTTTAATATATGAGTTCCAAATTTTGATGTGACATGAAAACTAAGGACAAGAGAAAGTGTGCCTGGATGAATGTTCAATGGAAAAGTCTACTTCATAGGCGCTCAGGTCTGATGTAGTATATTTCACATACAGAATGACACATAACAATATTTTAAAGTCCCATTAGTTGTTAAGTTATAAGTCATGTCTGCATTTACTCTGCAGTGAGAGAAATGGAGTTTTAATGGCATGTTGAATTGTGTTATAAATCTTCCAATGTGATCACAATTAATTCATAAGATTGTTTGATTTAGCAGTATGATTGAATATGTCTGTGTATCATCCCAATTTTATGGGATAAGTCTGCATATAAATTTAAACATCAATTACTTTCCTAGAGATTTAATAGGCTTCTTAGCTAGAATAGATTCTTATAGACCACACAATGAAAGTTAATGCGCTAGTTTCCCGTGACTATGCAAAGAGTACCATGCTAGACCACTTTTATTCTGTTCTATGACAGAATCATGGTGAAGTAAGGTTTATAACTTTTTAAAATTCAATTTCACTTGTGATTTCAGCATACCTGACATATATCAGCAAAAATTGTAAGATCTATTGTCTCTTCAAAGGGAAAAACACAGCCAAAGCCAAATATGTAAAATAAATAAAAGGAGAACTATTTTGATGACCTCTGAGTAGATAAGCAGAATCCCCTTCTGCTTGCCTCACCCAGAAAGCCCTGAGAGAGCTCTTCAGAGAAGCTGGGATACAAACTCACAGGTTTCTTAATTGAAAATGGGCCAAAGAGACTCACACAACTCTGTTTTCCACGTATGATTCTATTTCTCTGGAGTAATTTCAGCTAGCATTTATTCAATATCTATTACAAAAAATATAATTTACTTACACTCTAGTGATACATATACTCATGTATCCTTTTTCTTCTTATTGAAAAAATCATAAGAAGATCATATGTTACTTCTAGACATGGAAACATATTAGTAAATTATTTATTTCTTTAAGCAGTTCCTAAAGTTCTCAAATTCAGATCACATTTGGTGATACGATTTCCTTTTATAAGCCAATTTGCACTAGTTTAATTCATTTAATAATTCTCCCAGTTTTTTTAAAACCCATTAAACTACTGGGTGGTCATTCACTTCTCATTACCAAATATTCCTTATTTGTTTGAGCATATAACCTCAAAAGAAGAGAAATTTTAGTGAAGATCTGATGAGTTACAACCCAGGGCTGAAGTGTACATGTGGTAATACATCAACTCCAAAAGACACCAGTTATATTATATACTATGTACAAACATAAATGGCAAACTAAAAGTCTTACTTTTTTGTTTTGTTTTTTTTCTTTTTACTGAGGATACTGCCTATCTGGAAGGCAAGGGACTCTCTCTAATACCTACCTCCATAGAATTTGGAGTACATGTTCTCTTTTTATTTGAGCATGTATCATGCCACTCAAATGTCCTTTCACATAGCTCCAGGAAGTACTCTTAGTTCTTTTTAAAAAGGCAGGTAAATTTAGGGGCTCACATGAGTACAACCTCTTAATGATAGGAATTTGTTACAAGGATTGAATGCCAATATTCAATGGGGAGTTATGATATCACTTTAACTTCAGGGTCAATATCAGACAAGGGATGAAAGAAGGATCCCAGAAACAATGGGACAGAAGAGAATGGTACTAAGACAACCATCAATGATGGTGGTACCTGTAATGAAAGAAGAATAACAACCATAGCTATCTAGAAGAAGCATGGAAAAAATGATAGCAAAGGAAAGAACATGAATTTGTATTTCAGCTAACAAAATAGATGGGAGGTAAGAATCAAAAACTGAGATTGTCACTCACATTCTTGATTGTCTTTAAATTATAAGCATTCTCTGAGGAAATAGGATGAACACATATGAATCTATATTTAACACACAATTATAATTATATACATATCAATTTACCATATTCCTCATAAATGTATATGTAAGGATTCCCAACAAAATACGAGCAAATAAAATTTAGCAATGTATAAAAGGAATTCTACACCACAGCCAAATGGAGTTTATTCCAGGCACACAAGGCTAGCTCAATATTTGGAAGTTTATCAGAGTAATTCACCATATTATCAGGCCAAAGAAGAAAATATTACTATTGATATGATACATGATAATATCAATTAATGCAGAAAAAAGATTTGACAAAATTCACCACTCATTCATGATAAAACTTCTTAGAAAATATTATGATATAATCATAATTATAATATTTGCAAAGGACTAACACCTAGAATATATAAAGAGCTTATTTATCTCAACAGTTAAAATTACATAATCTAATTAGAAAATGGACAGGAGACATGACCAAATATTTCACTGAAGAGGATATACAGATGGAAAATAAGCAAATGAAAAGATGTTTGACATCATTAGCCATTAAGAAAGTGAAAATTCAAATCACTGATCCTCACTCCACACCTATCAGAATGTCTAAAATAAAAAATAGTGACAGAACCAAATGCTGGTAAGGATCTGGAGAAACCGGATCACTCATACACTCCTGGTAAGAATGCAAATGGCACAGCTACTATGGGAAACAGTTTGACAATATATTAATAAACTAAACATACAACTACCATATTACTTAGCAATTATAATCTTGGGCATTTATCCCAGAAATAAAGACTAACATTCATGCAAAAACCTGTATGCAAATGTTCACAACAGTTTTATGCACAACAGTCAAAATTGAAGCAACCTAGATGTCCTTCAGCAGGTGAAAGTTTTAACACACTGTAATATATCCACAGGGAATACTATTCAACGGAAAAAGAGGAAACAAACTATTTGATATACGTAACAACTTGACTGAGTCTCCAGAGAGTTATGCGGTGTTAAAAAAGCCAATCCGGAAAGTTTACATGCTGCAAGATTCCATTTATATAACTTTATTAAAATGACAATATAGGAATAGAAAACATTAGTTATTTTCATGGGTCAAGAATGGCAGAGGAGTATGGGAGGGAAGTGGTTGTGGCTACAAAATGCAAAGGAAAAGATACCTGGTATAGTAGGGGATTGCTCTGCATCTTAACTGTATCAGTGTCAAGGTCAATATCCTGGTTATGATATTGTACTATAGTTTTGCAAGATGTTACCCTTGGGAGAAGCTAGGTTTATGGTGCATAGTATCTCTGTATTATTTATTACAACTGCATGTGAATCTCTGATAATTCAAAAATGAAAAATTTAATTTAAAAAATCTTACCAATCATTAGCTGCATGCCAGAAATATATTTTATGCATAATTTGTTATTTATTTTTTAAATCATTTTGACATTAAAATTTAATATAGTTTAGAAAACTTTAGATGTCTTTCATACATTAGAAACTTTTTAAATATGCCTGTGAAAATATTCCTCCTTTTTCTTCCCACCCACCAAAAAAATGTGATGATAGATTGAGAATGGACTACAGACAACAACCGAGTTTTGTATGCTTTCGTTTTAAGTATAAAATATAAAAGGGAGGTGTTGCAAACCAACTTGAGCCAATTTGTTCTGCACACTTCTTATATTATTTTTGGCAGATAATGACAAACCCTTAAAGATAGCTGAGGAAAAGATTAGTTTCTTCTCTAAAGTCCCATTATGAGGTATAGGAGTAAGGTCCGATCAAATTGCATCAGTCTCAAAGACGTTTTTTAACAAACATTTTATTTGTAAGCAAGAATTCAACTTGGTCATTCAACTTATTCTGTGAGTTCAATGAAGTTTTCCATCTCTCTCTCTCTCTGTCTACCTTTTTAGTTGTCCTGATGATATATTATATGAAATTGTTCAATTGGAGTAGATCCAATGACATTTTAGAGGCAGAATTTTGAGTTTCTTTGATTGATAATTTTGCTATTAGAAATCCTCCTAAACCAATGTTGGTTACAGCCTCAATTAAGGATCAAATCTCCCTAAAAGTACAAATTACAGAACTCACTGGGTTTTCTTTAAACAATATGTTTATTAAAGGTGTTGCATTGTCTCTAAATTACTTAAGCCAATATACCTATCTTGAATATTTTTAATTTTGTTAATGCAATTTTTAACTTCACTATGTTAGCCAAATATCAGTTGCTGATCAAGAGACAGATAGATCCCACCAGCAGTGTAAGAATGTTCTTATCTCTCTACATCCTCGCCAGCATTTGTTGTTTTGGGATTTTAAGCTTAAGCCCATTATTCAAAATGAGGTGACACAAGACCCGAAGAATGGGCCCCACTTGTACTCGCCATCAAATGGTATTGACTGATTAACACTAGGGTGCTCAAATGGTGGGAGCAATCACTAGGGATTTGGGGGGTGGGGGGGTAAACCCACATCTGAGCAATGTGGTGGGCACTGTGGAGGGGTGACACATGCTTGAAAAGTAGTTGGGGAGCAGAATTAGGGGTCTCAATAGGGGAAAGGAATTCCTCTAAAACTGATGTATGTGATTAATTGTACATCTCGGTAAATTCACTGAAAATCATTTAATTGTACACTTAAAATGGTGTAAAGGCATGATATGTAAAGTATACTTCA